>NDXB01009349.1:0-56975 GCA_002631895.1 Agapornis roseicollis
AAACCAGGCTGGGATTTTGTGACTTATTAGATGAGGCAGGATCTGCCTCTAGCAATGCTACTGTAGCTGGGATGCAACTTGGATGGCTCCTGATGGGATGGGAGAGACTGCTGGGTGTTAAGAGTTTTACCCTATTTTCTTCCATTATAAATGAGAAGGTAGAAGTGCTCAGTGGTGCAGGGACTGGAAGGCTGAGTGCTTGGCCATGGTCACTTGCTCTAAATAATTTTAATTTTAAAACCTTTGGATCAATTTAGGATTTCATTGATACATTCTCATATAAGGCACTCAAGCTGGCAAATTCAATTTGATGAGGAGGCATTAATGCCCATTTCATTTAGTATTACACAGGTCATCTCCAAATAGGAAAGTGCCATGTGGTAAAAGGTTGTATTTAGCATGTCAGTGGCAGTTGTTTTGTATCTCAGAGAACCTTTGTAGCTGCCTCAAAATAAGAGATGATTGATTTACAAAGTACCAAATTTCAAATTTCATATTCTAGGACTAAACATCAAATAATTGGACAAAGCTGTCCCCCTGTCTGACCCATCACAATCAAGCCCCTTTCAAGGTTGACTGCCTGCATAAGAAATATGTGCATAATTTCATTTTGTCTCCTGTCCAACATCCAATGTTAGAAGTTAATTAAATTGCTTGTCCATTGTATTCATCCACTTACAAAGTTAATGATATTCTGTTCCTGAATTAAAGAGAATTTTATAAAGCCTGCACTATGGAACCTGGCATGCTGTACACCGAGGAGCTGAACCCTGTCATGGTTCCTGATTGCAGCTCTCCTAATTAGGAAACAAAATGAATGTTTCTGTGTCTGCCAATGCAGAGGACAAGTCATTCCAACAGCGAGGGTAAATGCTTTGTACAATAGCAACTTAATAATATCTCATGTTTGACTATAATAAATCCTGCAGTATTAATAAACCTGTTAAATTTTTGAATTACCATAACAAAGATGAACTGCAGTGTAACAAGACAGCCTCAAAACAGGGACACAGGTTTGAGGGACACAACAGCTTTCTTGCAAGGGCATCCGCCTCGAGGACACTGAAATCATTGGATCCTCATTCTTGCATGGGAAGAGGAAGGAAAATGTAACAATACAGCAAGCTCCTGGAGCCAGGATCAGTAATTTCAGCTATCTTTCTCTGAGCTCTTGGCCCAGGTATGCAGACCTGGAGGCTCAGGAGCACAGTCACATGTGTAGTGTGGCTGCGAATCAAGTGCCTGCTAATGGTGAACTCGCACAGCCCGAAGCTGCTGCTGATGGCGCAGAGGCAGAGCCAGATTCACCAAAGCCCTGCATGCCGTGGGCTGTGCCTCACAGCGGGGCTGCACCGGTGGCGTTCACCAGCCAGGGCCCTGCAAACAACTGTCATCGCTGTCAAACCTCACCCGTGCCTCCAGGCCACGGCGTACAAACCCCACACCTTACTGAGTGCAGCGGCACTGGGAACTCAGGCAGCTGCAGGACACATGCAAGGGAAATCCAGTGCGTTGGTAACGCAGAGAGATGCAGTGGTACCCGGCTGGGGGCATCACGTGAACCCTCCCCTTAACACCCTCCCTAAACCCGTGTTCTCAGGCTTCACTACACGTGCAGAGGAAGTCAGAACTCTCCAAAACTACCACAAACAAGTAAGGCTTCCAGTGGCCACGTATATCCCACAGGTATGTACTGAGCAACACACACAATGAGAATTGCCCTCATTTAAAAACCAGAATCCCTCCTGACTTTTACCAACTCGATACAACACATTTCACCTTGAAAAGAAAAAAAAAAGCCTCTGAGCTTTTACTTCCTTTATCCAATGCTATCACTGCAGAGTTGTAGCTCAGAATCAGAAGGATTACTTCACCAACACCGAGGAGCTAAAACACATCCAGGGCAACGAACATTCACTGTCTTTACTCCGTGTGCTGCCATTTCAGCAAGAGACAAAGATAGAATCGTAGAATAGTTTGGGTTGGAAAGGACCTTAAGGTCATCCAGTTCCAACCCCCCTGCCATAAGCAGGGACACCTCACACTAAACCATGGCACCCAAGGCTTCGTCCAACCTGGCCTTGAACACTGCCAGGATGCATATTATAAGGTTTTTAATTGTTATTGGTTACAAGGGCCCTAACTCTGTATTTCCCAACAGATTCACCTCACTGAAGGGCAAGATGATTTCTATGAGATTATAAGCCCTTGCATCCATTGCACCAGTTCCTGCACTGATTCCATAAAGGTATAATCGTAGAAACACAGAACAGTTTGGGTTAGAAGGGACCTTAAAGATGATCCAGTTCCAACCCTATGATGACCTAAACCAAAGCAGAACAATATCATTATTTAAGCTTACTCTGATTAAATTAATTTAAAATATTGAAAATCAAAGTAGGAAGAATCCTAAAAAAAAAAATGTTCGTTGTTTCAAGTGTATATAAACTACAGTGAGAGCAGAACTGAACACACATCCAGCAGGTCTGGTTCAGGGAGCATAAGAAACCATCAGGAATACTAAAAAGAAAATAATTTTCCTGGAATTATATCCAGTAATTATATATACAATAACAGAATGCCTGCTGCCATGTTGCATTTCTTCAAGTGACTTTAGGAGCACCACTTTGTGATAATTCATTTCAAACTATGCTCAGCTTTTTCCTCAAGTGGTCTAATTTCCAAGATAAGGCTGCATTTACCAATCCAAAAGATGTAATGTAACTTTTGTGAACTGAAACTCATTAAATAGTATTGGCAAATCAATAAGGACATAAAGATGTAAAGCTTTTCTTTATGAAATAAACCAAATTATACTCTCCTAATCTAAATACTCAGTCAAGTCACTTGATAATTCAATCATGTGGAAAACCTGCCTAGCTATTAAAATCTCTTCAGAACGTCCATGCAAGTTGGAGAACGCACATACACAATAGATATTTATTTATATTTCTGCCTTTCAGAACTTTTCAATTTCAATTAAAATTCTGTAATTTTTATTGGGAATCACATTACACGCATGATAGATGTAAGTGAATTAAAGCACAATCAATTCTAAGAGATGGCCAACAATGAACATAACCAGTTTACAAATTACCTACTGCCACTCAACTGGAGCTCGCCATGTCTGGGGACAATTAGGGAAAAGCTCTAATTGATCTTTCCATGGCAGTACCCAGCTCGCCCTGTACATTTGTGAGGACCCTCTTGTACCTGATCTGCAGAATTAAAGTCGCTGTTGGGGCCACTGATGCAAACTCCTGGCACAGCGCGGAGCCCAGGTCTGAAGTTCAACCAAGTGCTTGCATACCCCTAAATAGCCACATCTGCATCTCAAGCTGCACAAGTGCCTGTTCTAGCTGGTCCAATGCTTTAAGGCAATTAAATTGTATTTTTCAAGGAACATGTTCCTGCCTAACTACAATTAACGAATGTTTCGCACACCTGCATGCAGTTTGCACCAGACCTGCAGGTTCCACCGCTGCGATGACTGACAAGAACCATTCTCTCTCTCAATTCAGGCAAACCATGGAGCAAACTAAATTCCCCCAAAACCCAGAAACTGTCTCCCTCTGATCCAGTGATCAGGCAGGCAGCAAACAGCACAACTCCTTAAGGCTCTTTTGTCTCAACATCCTAAAAAGTCTGTTCACTGTGGCCTCTTTCTACTCTTCCTCCTTAAAAATGGGAGACACAACTAGTCTCAGAGACCCAATGATGAGAATAAAAGACCGAGCAAAGGCCTGGTCTCCAGCAGTGTACCTTCTCAACATGAGAATCCCAAAGACATTCCTTCATGCTAATAAAAGAGATCCTAGCAATTCTACTAATGTAGGGAAGACACTTGCTGATGTTCTGCCCCTAAGCAGGTAATGCATTTTGTGAGGCTCCCCCTGCACCAGGCAGACATCAGATACATATAGTAAATGCTGGCTCACACCTTCTGATTTACTTACACTGGAGAGAGCACCAAGACAAACAAGGCAGCAGGATGAATGTCCCTCAACCTGCCAGCTCCCTGGGCATGCCAGGGATCCAGCTTCAAGGTAGGAGGACCTTGGAAGGACGCCACTGCCCTGCTGCAAAAGCTCATTTCACAAAGAAAACACCATAAACAGCTTAGGAAGAAAATGTTACAAATATGTTTGCCAGATCTTGCCTGGAAGCGTAATTCATCATTTCTGTTAATGTCTTACCTTTCAAAGTCTCAGATGAACCTTCAGCTACGGAACTGCCCCAAAGCGGTTCATGCTGTGCTAGAAACAACACAACTGTGCTCAAAGGCTTCCCATCTTAATTCCTGTTGGGTATTTTCCCCCAGAAAGGCAACATTTCAATACCCATACCTGACTTAAAACAATCCCAATAACTAAAAAGGAAAACCAAACCCAAATGTCCCCAGAGAGCACATGAGAAGTGAGTTTAAGATCAGTTCCTTTACTACTCAGCCCCACTGCCTTGCTCAAACCCTCTTTTCGGCCTTGCTATCATGATCACTTCTAGCTTTCAGCTAGTAAATGGTAAATAAAACACGTTTAGGCATTTCAAGAACAGCATAACATGGTAAAGCCCTTCATGAAGGAGATCCATTAATAACAAAAGGACCATGGTAGAAACAAAGCTTTGGCTCTGTGAAGTGCTGTCAATCACATGAAATTCGATAGAAGATAGCGTGGCAGATGAGAATCAAAAGCCCCCGAGCCCGCAGCTGAGGCCCAACTTCACCACAGCTTCCAGCAGGATTCACTGGAGACATGGTCCTGCTCAGTGCCACAGATGCTTCTGCAGGAGGTGGCAGGCAGGGCCACTCTGCACCAGCACCAGGAGGTGGCTTTGGCAGCAGCTCAGATGATGGAGGCATCCACTGGGCTGCGCCTGGGTCAGCCAGGCTCAGGAGCAGCACTGAGCTGCTGGTTTACATCTGAATGTGACCACCAATCAACAGACACCCATGTCCAAACAGCGACAGATGAACCAAAGAGACCCAAACCCAGCAAACAATTGAAAAATAAGCCAACCGACCAAATCTCCTTCAAAGAAGTGAAGGACACCATCAACTGCAGTGTCAGCCCCCGGCAGGTGGGCATTGCCATCCTACACACTCACACTGCAATCAAAAAGAACCCACCATTTAAGTGGAATGTTCTAGCAACAGTGGAAGTGAGAAAGAAAAGCTCTATATTGACAGAAGTAATAACTTGAATTGTATTTTAAAACTGAGAAGATAAAAATAGTCTGTATAAATCAAACAAGTTGTCTCTTCATGCCACTTTTATGATGGGCATTAATCTTCGTTTCTAGACAGAACTGCTGTCTGATGTAACCATGCTTATTGACTTAATGAAGGAATTTCTATTAGCCTAGGAAGCTGTGATGAATGCAGTCTTGAAGTTCAATGACTTAGTAACCTCCAACATTGACCCAGGTAGACAGAAACTTAAATCTTCATCTTGGAACATAAGATTATGCTTCATTCATGCTTTGTAGTTAAGAAATTTTGAATGCTCATATATTTTCTACATCTGCTTATGCGTGCCTGTGTGTAGACAATTAACATGTATACACAGTATATCAGGCATGTTACAAGGGCCCATAAGGACAGGCCAAGGGGAATGGCTTGAACCTGCCCGAACAGGGCAGACTGAGCTGAGCTCTCAGGCAGAAGCTGTTCCCTGTTTTCAGGTGCTGAGGCACTGGCACAGGGTGATGGCCCAGAGAAGCTGTGGCTGCCCCATCCCTGGCAGTGCTCAAGGCCAGGTTGGACACAGGGGCTTGGAGCAAGCTGCTCCAGTGGAAGGGGTCCCTGCCCGTGGCAGGGGTTGGAGCTGGAGGAGCTTTAAGGTCCCTTCAACCCAAACCAGGCTGGGATCCTGTGATAATTCTNCCCTGCCCGTGGCAGGGGTTGCAGCTGGAGGAGCTTTAAGGTCCCTTCAACCCAAACCAGGCTGGGATCCTGTGATAATTCTCAAACCTTTTTTCCCCATCCATGGGCAGGATTGCTGGAAGATTCAAGAGCTCTCTTACATTTATGGTTTTCCAGCCTTCAGACCTTGCGGCGTGTCCAGGCTCTGCGGCAAAACCTCTCACACCTTCAGGGACATTAAGGGGAGGCAGGAACCTGCAGGTGACTGTTCCCCCCACCATTTACTGCTGGCTTCTCAGCCATGGGAACAGGCCATATGTGGCACTCTTACTGGTTTCTACAGCCTCAGTTATTTTTTACCAAGTCTAAATTTCCCCAGTCAAGCAGCAAATGCTCCTTTCTTGAGAAAACAGAAGGTAAGGCAAGAAAACACAACTCAGCCCTCACACTTGAGCTTTTATCAGGTTACACAGATGATGACAGCTTCCAATGAAATCTGCACCTATGAGCTTCAGAAGTGAAGCTAGTTTTCACAAATGGATTCCTGTAAGCCTTTCCCCAGAGGAACAGCCTGTGTCCTCCTGGCCAGCTCAGGAAACACAGCTCCCCTGCACAGCAGCGGGCAGGCACACTGCTTATCCAGGACCCAGCCTTTGCTCTGCATGGTGACTGTTCCAGTCCTAGTTCAGTTCTGATGGACTTGATGATTTGCTGAATGGGTTTTACTGCTACATGTGTTCAGTGAAAAGAAACATTCCTTTAAACAGGGTCACTTGGTGTCAGTGCAACAAAATCTCTTGAGCACTTGGGATGTCACTGATGAGTGCAGCTGACAATGGATGGATCGCAAACATGTGAATGTTAAACATTACTGCCCAACTAAAAACCTTTAATGCCAACTCCTAGAAGAGCAAGGCTTCATCTTTTTGTGTAATTTGGTTTTTTTTTTCAAAGATAAGACAGCAATTAAACCAAACCTGTAATGACTTATGGCTCATCTGTTCAAAACCGGGGATCCATGATGTGAAGTAATACCCAAAATACCTGGAAGGCTTTGGCATAGATGAGTACCAGACGCTGGCGCTGTCACAGGACCTGTAGTGCAAACACCCTACTTCATCCCCCACTGCTTAAACTTAGAAGACAGCAGTGAATTAGTTCAGAAAATACACACAAACAGCAACACCTCTACACCTGCAGCAGAGGTTCAAGAGCGGACATGTGCCGAAACGCAGCGGAGGTGACAAAATCCACTGGAGGCCAATTTACATGGGGCCTAGTGAAAAGTTAGTGTATGGAAATAAGAATGTTCCAAGGCAAAAGGAACAAGGCAACCCAGTTTAATCTGATTATTCTGAGGTTGAGGCAACATATTAATCAAGCAGACAAAACAATTCTATTAATGAAATTCAGAAGGTACAGTATGATAATCAATCTTTTACTATATTGCAAATGATAAAACAAGCATCCAGAAGGGTTATGCTAATTACGTGTTTCAAGTCAAATGAACCCGTTCCATGCTTTGTCTTGTTTAGACAAATAGAGCATTCTGGCCATTTAATTATATTTCAGATGTCTATATCAGTGTCTGCAATGATCCATTAGCCTACTGAAGAACTGGAGATAGACTGTTACCTTCTCATAACCAAAGCACACAACCCACCTACAGCACGACCAGAGCTGAACAATGTGCACAGCTGGTGGTGCAGTGAACACAGAGCCAGCCAAGAGACATGGAGCCAACCTACAGACACATACAGCCAACCTGTAGAGATGTGGAGCCAACTCCAGGGACAGGGCACCAGCCCCAGAGATGTGGAGCCAAGCTATACAGACACAGAGCCAACGTGAGAGAGGTGCAGCCAACCTACAGAGAGATGAAGCCAACCTATAGAGAGGTAGAGCCAATGCAAGGAACATCAGCCAGCCCCAAGGATATGCCACACTCCCAGCAAGGCTCCTTGTGAAGGTGCATGAGGAGAGCGATGGAATTCCTCAGCCCTGAAAGTGCATGGGGTTGGCACAGCCTGGGATGGTTGGTGCAGGGACGTGATGGTGGGAGCTTCATTGGGGAGAGGATGAGCACAGGACAGTGTCCTGCAAAAGCTAACATGTGTCTGGGCTGTCTCTGCCCAGAACATGCACTGTCACACACATACAGCATCTGTCCCAACAGAAATGCTATCCTGCAAGAATTCAATACAAACCCAAACCCCTACTCATTCTGAAAGACCTAATTACAGCACTAACATGTAAAAACCAGCATTAACACTCCTGTCTTTCTGACCGAGCAGAGACCCCATGTAACTGACCCAAAGACAACAGACACACACAGAACCAACCATGCAGAGTGCAGTTGGGAAAAGGAGAGGTGGGACAACACTGCTCCCACAGCCCCAGGAAAACGAGGACATTAACTACAGCCTGGGAAAACAGAGTGTGCTCAGTAACATCCCCCAGATGTGTCTGAAATGCAACAGATACTGCCCAAACTGTAACCTGGTCTCAGTTCCTAAGAGTTGTAAGATCATGTAAGTTAACAGAGCCCATAAAACTGGTGTGTCACACCATGCGCATGCTGTACCTGACCGAAGTACTTGTGATCAAATATATACAGCTGAGAACATGATTCAGTGCATTTCACTTTCCTGCAAGGATGTCACATTCCTGTTACTTCACACAGGTGAAGTACTGGAAATACAAAATATCCTGAAAGCAACCGAAACATGCCGCAGTTTCTCTGTACAGGCTGGATGATAACAGCGAGCCCCATCCCTCTATGTACATTTCTGTCTAGATAACCACAGACCTTGCCAAGCTTCAGCATGTTTCCTGGCTGCTTTCCCTGCTGTCCACAGCCTCCTCTTTAGCCACACACTGCCATTTCCTTCCCATTTCCCTTGCGCAGAGGGACCGCTCCAGCCACACTGTGCCTCACCTCTGCGGAGCCTCCCTCACATCTCAGCACTCACTGCTTGTTTTACCTGTGTTCAACATCTACTTCGGCACCGGGAAGTAAAAAGCAGCCCAGGAGCAGGGCTGCAAAATGAAAACGCACCCCACTCCATGGCAGAGCCCAGGAAACACGCGATGGTTAAAAATCATCACAAATGGAAAGGTTTTTAACCAAAGCCTACCAGACCCAATTCAGCAGGTAAACCACAGGGACAGGAGAACAAACAAGGATGTGCCTAAGTCTGTAATTAAAAGCCTCCAAACCCCAGAAGCTCCCACACAAACCCAACCAGAACAACCTTTCTGATGAAAAGAAGCATCATTTTTCCTTATCTTTCAAAGAAAGCTTTCTTAATAAGCAAACAGAAATCATTGCTCTATATTTCAGAACATAAAGCTGTGCCGTTTTGTACCTAGCAATACATTCTATTTTTGTTCAACACATTTTCCTGTTTTAAGTGAAAAAAGTATACGTAATAAGAAAATCCATCTTCTAATGCTGCACCATCCTCCCTACTTTTAAGGAGCAGCCTCTTCGTTACATGCAGGAGAAATGACATCCTAAGGAAGTTATACCAATAAACCCACAGATGCCATTGAGTTCAATGGATTTCTGCGGAACGTTTACCAACAGGCTGGAATTTAAGGCCTGGAGTCAGTGGGCTGGGATCTGGCCCTGTCTTCTCCTAAATGGGAAAAGGCCAGTTTCCAGAGGAGATGCTCTATTTCACATCGCCATGGCTGAGCACTCTAGCTTATCTGGCACTCAGCTTTGTGTCCTGGGTTCAGCAATAGCAGTCAGTTACGCTGCTCTTCATAGACAGCCCTGACAAAACTAAACTGTGAGGAAAGGAAAACAAGCTTACAGGGAAAAAAAAACCCCAAACATTTCATTGCTATATATGAAAATACAACGTTGATTTTGTATAATTTAGCATCCCGGTCAGAGTTTGGATTTTTAAGCGGTAAATCATCACCAGGCGATACCTGTTGCTGAGCACAGCTCAGAGGAATTATTAGACAAATCCAGAGCACGGAAATGAAAATTTTGGCCTTAAGCTCTTCCATATATCTTCTTGGAGCTCTCAAGCACACTCTGTATGAGAGCAGTGACACTTTCAGGTTAGAGCGCTTACAAGGATTACTCGTCATTTGTACTATTATACCTGCACAATCTTCCAGGTAAACTTGTGGCAGCCACTTCAAATTAACTTTAATTCAGGTTTACCAAAGAAGAGAATCCAACTGTAACTAAATGAGGTCAAGGACTTTGGGAGATCTCATTTAATCCCACAATAGTTGGATCCTTTTATGAAGTCCATTTGATCATTGTGAGTAGTGCAAATGGGTGCAGTATGTATGGCAGATTAAATAACTGTTTAGCATTAGTCAGCAATAAGAAACAATAACTAATATTTGTGAAAAGTTACACCTGAAATCTTTCACTCCGTCTTATGTTAAATGTACTTAGCAGAAAGGTCAGAGCTCCTGAATTTGCTAGATAAATAAATGTTGGTGAGGTGGATGAATCACTGGAGAATTGGTGCATGGCAGCGAATGAATAACCTGCAAATGCTTCCCAAACCCCATTATTTCCCTTTTTCCAGTAGGCCAAAGATTCATGTCCCTGCATGCCGCCAGTTCATTACAGAGAAATATCATTCCTCTTCTGGCACTCTCTGGGCGGCCTCTCAGCCCCACGAGGACCCTTTAATGTTTAATTCCCCATCATCTGCTCCAGTGAACAGCTTAATCTCTGCTTGTATGATCAATACTATATCAGTGTAAATTAAAATGACAATTTTAAAGTAATTAAGCCTGTTAATGCTCGATTCAAATGTCATTATTTGCACAAGGGATTGAGGAGAAATTACATCGTGTCCAGGGTGACAGGAAAATGTTTGAGCCTTCTCAATCCTGTTGCCGCTGTGCCACTGGAGGCTTTAGCAAAGCAGATTAACTTCTAGCTCCCACTGCCAGGATACCTATCCAATTTCAAAAGAGGATAACACAATTTGATAAATTTAATTCCAGCTACAAACTCAATTATTGTGATAATGGATGAAAACTGGGAGGAGACACTAAACAAGACCCACATAAAAAATACACTTAACTTCAGAATGAGATACAACAGTAATTGTTTTATTTGATTTGCTCTATCCCTTTTGAAAACCCTTTAAATAATTGTGATTGTTAGAAGAATAGCCAGCATTTATTAAATAGCATGAGCTCTAAGATCAAAGTGGCTGCAGTTTAAAGGGTTTTGGTCACAATGGAAATGTTTGCTATCCTTTGCTTGTACAGCTACATTTATTAGACAAGTAAAATTACATCATTACAGTATTGGATCTCATAAATAGATCTATAAAACTCAACTATGCTCAGATGAAATCTCAGCCCATTCTGCTCACTGGCCTTTCTAGCCCCTGCCCTGACAGCCTGTAGTCATTTATTATTTCAGAGGAAGATTTTAATAATGAAACCCTGAAACTTTATGAGACAGCCAGAGGATTCAGTTTGTATTTCAAGCCCCACTAGCTGAAAAAGTAGCCCAGCTATTGCTATTTGAGCTCACCTCCAGGACTCCAGGATACAGAAAACCACAGCAACTGAGGCAAAACACTGGGCAGAGCCATCAATATTTGATATTTTGAAGCAGATAACAAGAGTGAAACACCCCATGCCATAGACTTAATTCAACAAGGAGGAACAGTGGGAAGCTGCTGCTGCAGGGAGGTTCAGGCAGTAACAGCATCCTGCTAAAGGAGGTACCAAGTGGAACCCCAGGAGGGTCACTCAGCATTCCTGTCACTGGACATGGTTTAATGAATTCAGTTATCTGACTGTCCACATTTCCTGAAGTTCTCTGAAATAATTATATTGAATTTTTATTAGTGCGCATGAAATATTTTTGGCTTGTGCTTCTTTGAATAATAAATGGCATGTATTAAAGTGCTTTACAGGTCTAATAACCTGCATCAGATCCATGTACGCCTGTCTTATTAACTTTTAGTTTAAATTACAGCAGAATTCATCAATCAAGGCTTCTAAAAAGCAGACTGCAGATCACCACAGACTCGCAAGAAAAATGTATCTGAAGACAATTAAAACATCTGCTGTGTCTCAAGTATTAAATCAGAAAATCTATCACATCACAGACTTCCTTAGATGAACCGTCACAAGAGAACCTTGAGAGGTGACCGAAGACTGCTCACAGTTCTTCACAACAGAGCAGAAAAAAAGAACTCAACTGTAAACAGAAGTTTAAGTTTTTAAATTAAATGCATTACCTGTAGCACAAAGAGAATTTTGCAATGTCAATGAAGGACGCTGATGGAGGCACGCACCGAAGGCTTGGCACTTCACTGCCTCCGCAAGGATAGGAACTGCTGCATGGCAGAGGTCAAATTAAAGTCCTCACTTCCATTTGCTTTAATTAAAATTCGCTTCCTCCTGAAAGATTCGAAACTAAGATGATTGTGTTCAGAAGGGGGAGACGATCCCCAGCGGGTTGGGTTGGTTTTGTTGGTTTGGGTGGGTTTGAACCTGGAAACACACCGACTCTTTCTGTGAGCTCATTGCATTTTGCTCCGCTAGTTAGGAAAACTTTAAATTCTGAAGCTACTGCATGGAACCAGAACCCAACTGTGATCTCTGAACAACACGACCAGAAGCAAATCAGCGGAGGCAGCCACTGCTGCAGCTTGGGATTCCCCCAGTATTCCCAAGCACAGCTTTAGTCTTCTCTTGTCAGTGACAGGCACAGAGCCTCGGCTGCTGCCATCGGCTGCCATAAGCATGTGGTAGCCAGAGATTACTGCTCTCCCAGAGACTTCACAGAGAAAAGTCAGACATTCTTTGGAGGTATTTTAGAATGAGGTTGGGAAGGATGAAGTAACCTTGTTCTCACCCCCAGCAGGATGAGCACTGCTGACAATTTTATGCAGTATATGCACTGACATCTGAAAGCACTGCCCCTGTTAAGTGGCACCAAAACTGAATCCAGACTCTAGTGCTAACTCCATGCTCCTGCATGTATTCTACAGCGAACTGAATTAACAGAACATGTGTTCAAAAGCCGTAACATGGCAGGAGGATTAAGTAAGTCCAAGCTGTTTTCCTGCACTGTTTCCCAGTGCTGGCAGTAAGAGGATGCCGCTCCTTGCGAGGAACACTGCCGACAGCTCCTTAACCCGGCCGGTCAGAGGAAGAACTCATCACTCGCTAGCTGGAGACACAAACAAGCACTGCCTTCAGTCGGTGTTTGAAGAGATGAGTGGAATGCTCTGCACATCACCTAGACCCTGCACACGCTGCAATACAGCTTGTCTGTTGTGCATCATTAGTAAGGCATGTTAATGGACATCAGACCACAAGGAGCAACAAATTAATTGTTTCCCTATGTACAGTAATAGCTCAATTTATCATGACTGTGTTGACCCATGTTTGCTTTACAAAGCTTATTAATTATCAGGGATCTTGGTGCTTTAGAAATACAGCATTGGTAAAATTTACCATAACTGACAGACTGATTCAGAGCTATTGAACATACCTTTGCTGATGAAGGCAGGAAAGTGTTCAACTTCATTTTGCTTTGGAAAATTTCATTTGCTAAGCTTTTAAAGAAACAATGTTGGTCGTAGGAACAAAACCAACATTACTGGGAGTAAATTGCTGCTTGTTTATGCTCATGATTGCTCTGTTTGAAAGTAACTTCTCTTTTTAACAATATGTCTGGTATTGGTTTGCTTTTTTATATCAGGCTTTTATTGACCTGGCAGAAGATAAGCAAAGCCAAAGAACATTAACAGATTATTAGCCCCATCTGATCTTCACACCTACTGTGCGTGTTTGTTTCATTTAGAACATGCAGTAAGAAGGCTCCATGGAGATGACAGCAAGCCTTTGTCTTGAGCTGCACGAGGTGTCCAGCTCAGGTCCCAGGCCTGGGCAGATAAACCCTCTCTGGTCTGGCAGCAGATGATCATGTCAGACCCAAACACTGTGAGTTCAGCTCCTTCAGCAAAGCCCAGTCAGACACCAAAAGGAAATGGGTATTTGATAAAAACCCAGTCCTGTCTTACTACGACTTTCCCGCAGCTTGACCAAAGGTAGCTTGATCAACACCCTGAACACATTTCTGCGCCAGGGTGGCTCTCAAAGGAGGCAGTGAAGGCTCACAGGTGTCAGAAGTTTCCTCACCACATCCAGCAAGAGGAGCAAGTGTCCTTACGGAGAAAGCGCAGAGCGCCCAGAACCACAAATCTAAACCCCAAATTGGCCATTATGACTTTTTGCTCTTTCTTTTTACGCTCACTGCTCGTGGGCTTTGCTGTCAGAACATGCTAACAAGCCTTTAACAGCTTAACAATCTTTCAGTTTGCTCAGCAATAGATTCCTTGCAGAATATTTGTTTCCCATGTGTAGTGCTGTGACACAGCATTCAATCATACCTGTCCCTTCCCTTGATATATGGTTCAACCACAGCACAGCTTGGTCAGACCTTCACCAACACGTCACTTACGGATTTGTCTTGCTTTCAGGAAGCCCAGTGACAAGTGATTGAACTAAGAGACATTCGGCCAAAACACTGATTTTAAAAAGGACAAACTGAACCAATTGGTAATGGTTAAACAGCTTTCTTGCTATCATAACCAGGAGACATTTGCTTCAGATAACATGAGCTGATGAAGGTAACAATACAGCGTCACAGCAGCTGCTGCTGTCCTTGTATTGGAATGACTACAAACCAATGAATTAGTATAATCAGGATGATTCAAAGTTCTCCTTTTTGCCAATGAAATAAAAAGATTTTTGAAAACAGAAACACCCAAATACACAGCAGCACCTTCTGACTTCCCGGATAAAACAGAATCACAGAAAGAGAGGGATTTGGCTTGGGAAGGTCTCCCCTCGTACTGCAGCAGGAACAACCTGAAGTCATTCCCAATGGCTCTTGCATAACCTGTTCAGGGAAGCTTCCCCAGAGAAGTTTAAGGAGCCCTTTATTTATTTCTTTATATTTAAGTTTCATAAAACCATCAAATGGTTTGTGTTGAAGGGGCCTTAAAGCTCCTCCAGCTCCAACCCCTGCCACGGGCAGGGACCCCTTCCATTGGAGCAGCTTGCTCCAAGCCCCTGTGTCCAGCCTGGCCTTGAGCACTGCCAGGGATGGGGCAGCCACAGCTTCTCTGGGCCATCACCCTGTGCCAGCCCCTCAGCACTGTCAAATTTGGTTTATGAGTTTTTCAGACAACGCAGGGAAGCACAGGGCATGATGAGCTCTTCTGTGCAGTCTGAAAATATCTAATGTTGCCTTTTACCACTTGGAAATACTTCTGAATAGGCAAGGAAAGACGCCTAAGTGACTGCTGTGCTAAACACAGCCATCAAATATACCCACGGGATAATGACTGCAAAGTTATAACAGAGGAAGATGCTTTTAAGACTGTTATTTATTTCTTATTCTGCATCTCTATGCTGCCAAGAGAGCATCTGAACCTGGGGTTTTACTATTTTGCTGCTTTCTCAGCCTACACTCTTACAGAACTGTTCCTTTTCCATTTTCATGACTGCTGAAGTGGACCTTTTATGAACAAACTCTTAAGAATATCAGTTGACTCACAGTCCAAACGTGTTCCTGAAAATAAATCCAGGATCTTTGCTATTTAGCACATGCCATAGGAGAATGCCAGGCTACAAACTGCATTTACAAGGCTGACAGTAGTAAAAACCCCTTTTGGTTTCCACTTCCCTCATCACAAGTGTCTGAAAGCATTTGACGCATGCTGTAGGTTAAACGTGGCTCCTCCAGGACACAGTGAGCTGTCAGTGGCTGCTGATGGCCAGCAAGCAGCCTGCGCTGCAGAGCTCAAACACAGCACAGTCAGGCTCCATTTGCTGCTTCCAGTCCCACATCACCAGAAACAGAACAACACAATAAGTGCCACCACGGATTCACAATAGCCCAGCTGCTGCCATTAGAAAAGCTGACATATGCACATCTGTATGTGCATCCTGCCAATGCTAAAGGCTTATAAATCGCAAGAGGAACTGCAGCCCAGCAAAACCAGTGCTAAATACTTCCTACCCCCTTTCCCTTCTCTTCTCAGGAAGAAGGCCACACCTTGTGCCCAAACGCTCTGGGGCATGACAGTGACTTACACCATGCTTAGAAATACTTTAAAAACATTCAAGCCTATAACTTGAATTCAGCTTATAATGCTCAGCAGAGGAGATTCCAAAGCTCTGTGCCAGAAATGGAAAGTCAGAAAAGAGATCACCCCCTGCACTTGTTTCCCCCACTCCTTTTGAGTCACAGCCAGTGAATGCTTGGGTGTGCTCTGTTAAAGTGGTCCCTCCTCGTGTTCACCCAAAATGATCCAAAGCACCTCACCTCACAAAAGATGACAAACGCTGGGGTTAGGATCCCAACTGCTGTGGACTTCTGGCACATCAACAAACCATTTACAGTTGGTGTTCCTCCAGGGAATTGTCGATTTAACCACAATACCCTTGACAAACCTTCTCTTCACGTTTCCTGTGTCCTTTCCCTGCGGCAGATCCCAAACCCCGCTGTGGGCACAGAGCAGCTCCCTTCTGAGACTGCATCCCCACCAGGGTCTGTGCAGCGACCACCACCGTGCCCAGGCTCTTCATGGGACACCTTGTCACAGCCCAGGCTTACTCCTCATCTCTGAAGCCTTATTTGAAATCTTGTCCACTGTAACTGATGGCCCCCCTCACCCCATCGCTATCACTGCCCAGAGCAAGTGCTCTGCAGGAGCCGCGAGCTGCCAGCCAGGAACGTGCACCTGAGTGTCAAACTCCATCGACACCAGACAGACACACTCTCGACAGCAATAAACCAGCATGAACCCCAGTTCTAATCAGACTCCTGCACATGGATACATCTGAGACAATCCAGCTGGAAATACCCTTGGCTGCTTCCACACAGCCCCAGACATTAACAAGATGCACATGCACAGGAGCAAAAAACCAGCGGATGAAATGCAGCTAGGCAGGGAAGTGAACAACAACTGCACTGCCATCAGCTCCAACAGTAACCCACGCAGCTCTAGTTCTACTCCTACTACTCCTACACAGCAATCACTGGAGTTTACCTGTACTTGAACCATGGGGCAGGGGCTAGTCCATCTAAGGAGGAGTGCTAAGAAGCCAACTCACACACACAGAAACTTGCAAGGTCTGAGCAGCGACTGCAGGAACACTGGGATGGGTCTGAGACTCTGACAGAGACCCAATTTTACAGGGCATTCTAACCCAGGTTTATAACACTGCCCAAACCCCCTCTGTGTTAATGAAAGGAGCCCCTTTCATTGTCATCACAACTCTGCTTTTTCCACCCCATTCAAGAGCAGAGCAGGCACTCTTACAGCCACATTAGGTTCCTAAGTTGCCAGAGAATAGTAACACCAGTATATTTGCTCCCAACAAATGCTTTGCTACCTAAAGCTGGTTTGTAAGAGAACAGCTTTTCTGAAATGCATTACTACATGTTACCATCCCACTAACCAGGAAGCCCTCCACAGCCACAATGCACACCACTGCAGCATCAGCACACGAGCAGAGAACAGGTAGAGAGCTCATTGTATCACAGGTGACAATTTCTGGTCACACGTAAAATGAACTTAAACCAATGAAGCTAAAATAATCCATTTAACACTCATGCTACGTGCTGCATTTATATGGGCTTTCTGTTGTTACAGTGCTCCTGTTCATTCTTATGCTTTAGTGGTTCAACTGCAATTCATCAGCCTGTAGTGGAAAATACCTGGCACCTACTTAAAATGCATGGAGCGAGCAATAAAATTAACCTTGTGGCAATTGTTTTCTCACATGTTTGATAGACCAATGTCAGCTCATCTGTTAGGAGGAAATAAAAAAGTCAAGCCTAAATGTACAAAAAATTATGATGGAAGCCTTAAATAAAGCAAGGGTAATGCAAGTTTATTGAGTCAAAAATCAATCAATCAATGAGCGAGTGGATTAGGAGCACCTCATAAGCCCCAAAGAAATAATTTGCCCAAACACTGGGATTTAACGGTGGAGGCCCAAATTCCAACACTTTCAGGAAGTAAGTAATGAAAAATCAATTCAAAAGGAAAAACAGATCAAGAACCCTGGATTCTGACACGCCGACACATTTATTGCTGAATACCATTTCTCGGCTGACCCGAAAACTTCGGAAGGTGTTTATTTACTTTCAACACCTTCCAGAGATCAATATTTTTAATTTGGATCCGAGTTATTATTTTTCACATCACAGCATTGGGGAGCGGAGTAAAGTGGCTCATATTTTAGTGCTAAAAAGATCGATATGACAGCTTCACCTTCACTGCAGCCCCCGCAGCCGCCCGGGTGCACATCACAGCACCCTGCAGGGGGGTGCAGTGCCACGGCGCGGGGAGCAGGTCATCACCCAGCCCCGCAGCCAGACAGCCCATGATTTACCTGATCATGAAGGGCCCGGTGCCCTTAGAAAACCAATCTTGCTCCTCTCACTTTATCAGGCCTGTCTTTTACCCGGCGTACGGGAAGGGGGAGGGGGCCGGCAGAGAGAGAAGAGGAAAAGAGGGAGGGAAGGAGCAGAGTAAAAGACAATCAGTTTCATAAAGCAGATTACGTCCCTCGTCGTAAACGCATCCATTCGTTTTTACCTCGCTCGAACCAGGGCACATCTGTAATCGATAATTAATTTTCCATAAATTTCAGGCTGTTATTCCAGAGGCTGCAAGGGGCCGAGGGCCGGGGAGAGACGGGGAGGATCCCTGCGGCAACGGCCTCCATTGATCGCTGGGGGAGGCAGGCGGGAGAGCCACAGGCGCTGCCTCCAGCTCTGCCACTGCTGCCCTTGAGGCACCTGCTGCTCCCCGAGAGACACGGCACACACTGCATCCTGCACTCCGGAGGGACTCTGCCACCCCTGGCCCACCCTTATGTGCCGACTGTAACAGCACCTTTCACACAGGGTCCCAGGGCTTCAGCACTCCCTTCCCCAGTGGCATCCATCCTTCCTGGGTAAGATGATGGAGGTGCTATTCAAATACTAGCTCAGCACCACAGAAAAAGGAAAGCTGCTTCTAAATACTTGGAAGAGTACTAACTGTGGGCTTTACTGGACACAATTCCAACCATGGACTAACTGCAAACCTCCCAGCGTTTTCTTAACAAAATGGTTGTATTTACTCCCTGGAAGTCATTTCTGATACCATAAAATAGCTGTGATTTGCCCTTTAGTGCTGTAATCAATTCATAGAATCATGGAATCACAGACGGGTTTGTGTTGGAAGCAACCTTCAAGCGCTTCCAGTTCCAAGCCCCTGTCATGGGCAGGGACACCTTCCACTAGAGCAGGTTGCTCCAAGCTGCATTCCTTCAGAAGAAAGCGAAACTAGGAGGATACCTGAATGGGAGAAGTACGTACACCTAAGCAGCATTTATAGGAAATCTCACTTTGTTCTTAATGTGTCCTAGAAAACAAGCAGCAGGGACAAGGAGGAAATGTGACACTGTGGATGGGCTGCTCAAAGTAACACATTCTTAGCATAATTAGCAGCTCATGCTCTTTAAAAGATTGCCTTCATGGAGTCCTGTGCTTGGAAGAGTAATAAATGATAGTCACCCTGCCGGGGTACGCTTTGGAATACTAACTGAATAGTAAATGCAAGACTATTTCTCCAAATCATGTATTGCAGCTAGAGGTCATACCAGGAGCAGCATTATCTAATGACATTAACTGAAAGCCCAGCAGGTTCCTACCGCCAGGAGCCCTGCAAAGGCAGGGAAAGGAGACTCCCAGGCCTCACGCACAGCTCTCCTGGTACACCTCCTCTGCACCAGGACAGAGACACCTGCTTTTAAATGCACATCCTGAAGGATAATAAGGATAACAGTGGAGAATTGTGGCTGACTAACAAATGATCCAAATGTATGGGCGATCGCCTGTGTTTCTGTGACACTTCAGAGGAACAGTCCTTGGAGTTCACTGCCAGGATCCCCACCTCCCAGTTAACTGATCGAACCCCCGCAACTCTATAACATTCCTGGTCTGTTGATCCCTGTCCATCAGAAACCAAAGCACCAACTACAAGAAACAACAGCTTTGGATCCAGGTCAAAGAAGGAGATTTTTAACTCTTCCATTGGTGTTAGATCAGAAAAGCATCACTTCAAAAACCGGCCGTGACGAGCCACAGGAACCAGGCACTCTCTTGGGTTACTCTGAAGCTGGGTCACAGGGAACCAGCTCCTGAGTTGGTACCTCAATAGGGAGAAAGGTGAAAGACCAAGGGCAGATCTAAGGCCTCCTTGGAAAACATGGATCACTGGATTTGTCACAAACAGGTTCTGCCAGAAACTGCTCCTGCTTCCTGGTAAGCATATTCCTTAGGTTAAAGTCTAAAATAAGTGCAAGAGAGCTAGACCTAATTGAGCTGCCCAATCAGCAATGCCATTGCTGGTCTCATACGCCTTCCCAAACCCAGTTTATTGCCTCCACGCTGCACTCCAGACCCACAGCCTGGGAATCCTGGTCACAGAACCCCTCAGTGGACACTGAACAGTCAGAGGCACAGGGCAGCCTCTGCATCCAAGGCAGCTGCTCTCTGCCATGCCCGCTTCTGCATGGGACAGGAACTGCCCCAGCCTGAGTACCATGACGCAGCTCTGGGTCGTGCGGGAAGGCAGAGCTGCACCACGCTTCTCAGATCTCATCCCCACTACTGTCCTTGTCCCCAGAATGGGTACCTGGGTAACCAGTGGTCCTGGGCCACTGTGCCTCAGTACACAGCTGCTACAAGTGGGTGTTGTGGTCTGGCCTTATGTCATTGCATCCTTGTGCACTTTCCAGGAAGCTGATTAACATTTATAGCGCATTTCTTTCTATGCTCATTACAAAGCAGGTAGAAAAAAGATACCTTCAAGTTTAAGGCAAGAGAAACAATGGATGTCTCAGGACCCTGGTACAGTAATCACAGAATCCCAGCCTGGTTTGGGTTGGAAGAGACCTTAAAGCTCCTCCAGCTCCAACCCCTGCCACGGGCACGGACCCCTTCACTGGAGCAGCTTGCTCCAAGCCCCTGTGTCCAACCTGGCCTTGAGCACTGCCAGGGATGGGGCAGCCACAGCTTCTCTGGGCCATCACCCTGGGCCAGCGCCTCAGCACCTGCAAACAGGGAACAGCTTCTGCCTCAGAGCTCAGCTCAGTCTCCCCTCTGGCAATAATGACTTTTTGCAAAGAAAAACAAAAAGAAGCTCGCTAAGGAGCAGCTGTGGAGCCTTTTCCAAACCATCCTGACAATTATCAAATGCTTCCATATGAATCCTCAAAGATGCAAAATGCACAATCTGATTAGTCTGACTGGAAGAACACAGCAGTGTGTTAGGTGCACATGCACTACTAGACACCACACACAACCCCACTGCTCCAGCAGTCTGCAATACTGGGACCAGCTTCAGATCCCACCCAAGAGTACAGGAACCCTATGAGGGACTACAGGACATCTCAGTGTGTGAAGGATTTGTGGGGAGCCAGGAGTAAAGCCAGTGAGTCTGGAATGAATGTTCAGGGCTATTTCATTTCATTCAGAAATAAGATTTAATATTCTACACACACACACCCATGAAATCTATTTATCTAGAAAAGGCAGGATGGGATGAAACCAACCCAAAAGTCCCTTACACTTCCATACCACACACCAAAGGAAGGGAACTGACAACAAGATACCCCTTCCCAACCTGGGCTTTTACTACCCACCTCTGGCAGTAGCACTGCTACTTATTCCATTTAGTCAAAAAACAAGTGTAGATCCAAGTCATTTGTGCTATATATTTATGTTAATAAATTACCTGTGTTGAGGATAAAGGACAGAACTGACACAATAAGGATGCTCCCGATATAGTGAGGCACATAGAAACAGCAGGATTTGGAATTGTTTGGACAGAAGCAGCAGAGTCTCAGTCAGACTCCATGAGCAAAAAAATCACTGAATTTGTCAAAATGACTAACCCCCACATTTCCATCTTTTTCTCTTTTGTTTTATATGCTTTGCATGTCAGACAAATTATCAGGAAAATACTCCTCGTGTGACATTTCATTGCTTAATGCTTTACTGGTGCAGTAAAACAAGACAACTGCTGAAATTATAGGAAAATAAATTTGTAATTTCTTCCTCATTTAGCCATTTTTGAAGCTTGCGTATAGGAAAGTCATTAATGTTATGTCCTCCTATCGATGTTCCAAGCCTTTCAAGGGATAACTAATGTTTTTTCTATACTCTTCCATGTGGCCAGTTAAATTAGACACATTATTTCTGTGCTGCTAGAGAAGGCTGATCAATAGACACTTGGAAAGCCCTCTAAAACTAAGTGGAAACACTTCCTCAGTGTCAAAGGGTTCTAGTTTGGGTTTGTACGCTGCAAACATGGTTAAATTTAACAGAGTGGGAAGCATGCATCTGTGCCATTTTTATACTAGCAACAAAATCTCTGCACATTGATTTCTCCTTAAGGTACCGTGTGAGACTCGCACTGACCGTCACAGCGAGGTCTTGTGGCAGGAGGCACTGCTGTACCACAGCCCCCATTCCCGATTGGAATTCTCAGCAGGAATTGCTCCACTGCCCAAATCCATCAAACCCTGCTCACAGAGCTGTGGGTTCCAGCCCAGCCCCACTTCACTGAGAACTGGCCTGGCTTTTAGTCATTTTTTTTTCCCCTTGGCAATGGGGCTGCTTAGTGCCTGCTCACATCGACAGCAGTATCTTGGGGTTATGACTGGGTAGTGTGACACAACACAATCTTTTCCTCCTATCCATTTGGTTTTGATTGTGAAAAACAAGGTGCATTTCCAAGCCTTTCCAAGGTGTACAGCTGGTGAGCTCTGCCGTGAAACCCGACTGCCACACGATATTCATAGAAAGGGAGCGAGCAGACCCCTGAATGGCTTGCTTTCTGGCTATGAATACTGCATTATAACGTTATTCCAAACACTAATAAACCCATTAGTTTCTATCAGTAAATAGCATACATATTATTTTCTCTCAGAGTCACGCTGCTCTCATTTCAGAATTGATTCAATTCCTCAGACAAACACATTAGCGAGTTCCTTAAACAGCGTTTCATAATTCCTTAAGCAATTATTTTCACATTTTCCAATCCCCCCTCTCCTTGGGAAAGCCAAAACTGATCCAAACCAAACACTTTGTCCGCACAAACAAAATTCCTCATGGGCTCTACTTGAAAAGAGCTGTTAATAATGTGGTGGCTCTGTGAGAGCCTGCCCTTTGCCCCGCCGTGTATAAATGCAAACAAGATACCCCATTGCCCCATGCCTTAATAACGCAATGAATTCTTTACCATGAGAGTGGTGAGGCACTGGAACTGGTCACTAGTCTCCAGTCACAAGTCACTTGCAGATGAGCTGCTAACGATGGACACCAAGCACTCTACTGTCCTTCCTGCCCTTTGGAAAGCTCCCTGGCCCCCATCCCAGGCTGGCAAGTAAACTGTGAACTATAAAGAAAGGGAAAGGCTAGATAACACCTGAGAAGCATCATGCAAAAAGCAGGCAGAAACACTAAGCTGCAAAGGACTCTGAGTGAAAGCTCAGGAATCTCTGCAGTATCACTGAACTGTCAAAAGCAGAGTGGTCGAATTAATGGAATATGATTGAAAAGAATGCACTGGTTTGAGGTATGCGCTGAGCCAGCCTGTAATTCCTTCCATAAATCTCCAGGCAAATTACTTTAAGAACACGCAATAATTAAATACACAAGAGGGCAGAAATAAACAAAACCATAACACACTCCTGCAGCGCAACCAGAGCAGCTCTCCAGCACCCATCCTGCTCCTCACCAGCTCAGAAAGCCCCAGTGCCACTGGCCCCAGTGCCAAGGTGAAGTTGAGATGCTGCCTAGCACGCACCTCCTGACTCACAGTGGGAGCCCCAGGAATCCCCACAGCACCACAGGAAGGGAACAAACCCCTAACCCTGCCAGCCACAAACACTCCTCAAAGAAAGGGAGCCCAAGGGGGCCCAGAATGGTCCAACCAAGGCAATTTGGGTTTAACATCCCCTGCACAAAAGCCTGGGTTTAACGTTTCCAAGCCCAGAAACAGTCAATTTCCCCTCGTGCTTGGTTAACTGCAGTCTGTGATTCAATTTCAAATGTTTCAGCTGATTCTTACATCACTGGGCTCCTACAAAACCAGGTCAGACCCATTCTGCACAAACAATCTCACTTTTTTTGTAACCATGCAGTTGTGCATGACTGCACTAGGGAATTCTGCAGGCAACAGCCACAGGGAACGCAAGCCCATATAAATTGCAAATCCATAGCTGGGACAAGCAGGACAATGATTCCAGGTATAAGGAAGCTGCTGTATCACCAATTTCCTCAGCACTAGCACATTTGTGAGCAACAGGGACTGAGCTGGGACTGTGTTACTGGGCTGCTCATCTGTGAGATTTGGTTTGTGCAGTTACACAGCAGTGAAGAGGTGGAAGGTAAGGCATGAAATTCCTCACAGCAAGAACAGCCCCATAGACAGCTTCTGGCCTGGCTTCAGAAATGCACAGGAAAAAAGACAAGTCAACCCTAGAGGCAACACCCTCCTGATCCCATTTCCTACCCAGAAGAGAAAGTATCCAACCTAGTTCCCTAAGAAACTGACTGGGAGCTCTCATGATTTCAGGGGGTTGTGAATACATGTCCAGTGTCACAAAATGACAGTGCTTGTGTAACCATTTTTCCCATGACTTTGTCAGAAGCAGCCGGGTGAACTTCTGCATCCCTCAGCTCACTTCATGAACTTGTTCTTTTCGACTAAATAAAGGCAGGAGCTAATGAAGAGGTCAAACTTTAGGACAACTGACATGTTTTCCAACTGGTTTTACTCCTTCTCACCTGGGATGTGGAATTAGCAGGAAGTCAAAGGTAAAAAAGCACCTGGGTAGCAAGAGCCCTCATGAAACGGAGTCTCCAGAGGCTCACCATGCAGAAGTTCACCTCACATTTCACAGGACGGCCTCCCAGGCATCCTTTGGCAGCCCATGGAGCGACACACATTCCCATGGCTCAAGTGCCAAGAGGCAAGTCCCAAAGAGCTCACACAACAACATGTGTTTAAAACATTGTTGCCCACTGAAAATGTTCAAACTGACTCATTCCTGGAAAGAGAAGTTTTTGTGTGGGCTCCTTTGAAGTGAGGCTGTGGACTTGTCTGTTCTAGAAGATCATTCCCTGGAGGAACCTCAGGAGTTGATTTCAGGAGAGCCTGCACAGGCAGATGACACCCTCCTGGCTCCTCTTGCAAACAGCCTAGCCCCACACAGCACTCAGGCACAGCACCTCTGGTGCCAGCCTCTCAGAGCAGAAGGGAAATCCTGCTTCTGCCTGGGCAGAGTTTTCAAGGGCATTGTTACAAACTCAGTTCACTGGCACAGGGTGATGGCCCAGAGAAGCTGCGGCTGCCCCATCCCTGGCAGTGCTCAAGGCCAGGCTGGACACAGGGGCTTTGAGCAAGCTGCTCTAGAAGAAGGTGTCCCTGCCCGTGGCAGGGGGCTGGAGCTGGATGAGCTTTAAGCTCCCTTCCAACCCAAAGCAGTCTGAGACTGAATGATACACAAAAATTCCATGGAAAGGAGAGGAGGGAGGAAAGGGGAAGGTAGAAACAGTCTCCTGGAATTAGCAGAATTCAAATCAAGCTAAGACTATAGTACAGGCTAAGCTTGGCAAGAAAACCCCCATAATCTCCCGCTGGGCAGAGGGCCGCAGGGATATGCAGCTACAGAGTTAAGCCCATTACCGGCACCCCAGCGCACCAGCGCTCCTTCCCTTCGCCTCCCCAGAGCCCGGCGAGCTGCGCTCGGCTCACCCCTGCCGTGCGCTGCTGGCCGGGCTCACCACCCGCAGGCGGCAGCTCCAGCGTGCCCGGGCACAGGCCGGTGGCCGCGCTGCGGAGCAGGCAGCCGCGCGCAGGCCGGTGCTGCAGCCCCACCTCCTGGGGAAACGCTGCCAAGCCCCCAGCGCCGCAGGATCGCTAACGGAGACACGGGCCAGAGCTCAGCGGGCGAGAGTTCCCCCACTATTCCATTCAATTATGTCGCGCTTCCTAAATCATCTCTTTTAGTTAACAAACCTCCCAGTCGCAGCTAATAAGCTCAGGAGAATCAGGGCACACCATTCATTTCTGGGAACAGGCTGATATTTTCTAAGAGCCATTAATAACAATGACAGGATTTATGTACAAGATAAATTCATTTCAATTTCCTTTTTCAATTAATGGCCAATTATTCGAACTCAGCTCAACCAAAAATATTACTCAAGTATCATTAATCTAACAAAAATTAACTTGACTATTCTCCCAGTAATGAGCAGATATAATTTTAAGATAAAATAACACACTTGAATAAGCATTGTCCATCCGCAGGCTGGGGGTCACTGCTCAGCACTGGAGCCCTCCCAGCCACGCTGCCTTAGGTCACTGATATTAAGGATAATGACTTGGGCAAAGGCCACCCAGTGCTTTACCTTCCTTAGCTCAACAGACATTTTATATCCAAAACCTGTTGGTTCAGTGTGCATGGAGTCAAGCAAAAAAGATCAGGGAAAACACCTCAGCCTCTGTAACCCAACCACCAATGTGGCAGGGGGTGGGAGGAGAAAGCCTGTCAGAAAGTGGACTGTTACCTGCTGCATCCTCCATTAACAACCTCTCTTTGCCCATTTCCTGGGTGGTTGTTTAAGGGAAGTTTCATTTCAATAATTATCCCACAAAGCTTGAACTTCAGAGGGCAGCAGCCATGTGAGTGCAGCAGCCATGTGAGTGCAGCATCCTCTCCCCTTTCTGTTTATTTCTCTTAGCAGTGCAAAGTAATATCTGCAGTCTATAGTGCTGCTGTTGCTTAAACACATCGTCCTGACGTCAGGAATGCTAGCTTTGAGAGTATGGTGCTTAAATCTGCTCTGTAATGAACTAACTCCAGTGCAATACATCCTTACTAGAAGGAGCAACCAGGAGCTTCAGTGCATCACAGGTAGAGCCCAACCTTTTTCCATTGCAAGGTTACCTGTGGGGCTGAGCAAGCGACAGGGAACTGAGGAATCTCTTGATCTTTAAAGATCTTTAAAGATCTTGATCTATTCTGAGCAGCAACGCAACCCCTGCTGTGCAGATCCTCTGCAACCCAGCCAGTGCTGCAGCCACCTCACAGCTCTGAACAGGCTCCCTAAAAGCTTGTGGCATGAGCACTGGTTTGCCAGGAGCCCACAGGATCTAACTTACTGCAAGGAATAGTCTCTGTCAACCTTCTGAAACCACAACAGGTACGTTTAAGCTGTGCAGGGGCTGCTTCTGCCTTCTTTTAACAGAGAAGAAAAAGAAAAAGGGAAAGAAAAAAGCAATATAAAACCTTAATTCCTGTGCAGCACTAGCACAGGGTGCCCAGAGAAGCTGTGGCTGCCCCACCCCTGCCAGTGCTCAAGGCCAGGTTGGACACAGGGGCTTGGAGCAAGCTGCTCCAGTGGAAGGGGTCCCTGCCCGTGGCAGAGGGCTGGAGCTGGATGAGCTTTAAGCTCCCTTCCAACCCAAACCAGTCTGTGAGTCTATGAATTGAATATTACAGAAAAATCAGTAACTACAGAGCACCAAACAAAATGAACTTTGATCTAATTACAAGAAAAAATATCACTGATTATATTGACATGCTTTCATATAAAAAATTCTTGATTTGATGAAAAGATCTATTTCTTTCTGAATGCTAGTCAGCTTCAGTATGAATGCTCTTGTTCCAGAATAAAAGCACCTCACTCACAATTAACTTAGGTTACCTGGGAAGTATCAACAGGTAAAAACAGTGGGGTCTAATGAACTTCTGAGTAACTCTTCACATAGAAGAATCAAGATTTGTAATTTCCCCTTTACATGAAATATACCAAGTACGGTAAAATTAACAGAGAATGCAAATTATAGGACATTGGGAAAAGTCAATACCACTGCAGAGACCTGCCTGATTAAGAATGAAGTCCATTGGGTGTACCCACAAATGAATAGGACAACTGTACTCAATTTCTCTGCTTCTCAAAATTGTACCTATTTTGGTCATTTCACTAATAATACATTCTCCAACAGAAACGAAAATCTACTACATTACATTTTATCAGATAATCTATTTATAATTTACTAAGCTTTTGTATCGTGGTTTTAAAGAGCTCTACAAGAGGCAGAACTTTAAAAAACACTGCCAAGTCATTTGAGTATCTGGGCACTTCTGGCTCGCACACGAGTCCGTTTGTCCACACCAGTTTGCCATCAGTATTTCCAGTCACAACTGGAACAGATCAGAGCTGCCCGTTTAGTTAATCTGAAGCTTCTGGGAAGCCATCATTACGCCTGCAAAGGTTGCCACCCAAAAGCCTCATTCATAACTGTTGGGAGCTCTTAACTTCGGTGCTGTCATCTTCCCGAGCAGATGAGCATTAGCTCTAATGTAGCAGCTTTCTGCCAAGAGATTAATCTTCGGCTGGGTTTTACATTCTACAGAGCTGTGCCGCTCTGAAGCATGAGGTGAGCTGCATCCCTGCGCTCCTGTGTGCTGCCCCACGCGCCCGCCGAGCCTCTGCTGCTCCGAACGCCTGGCCTGGAGGAAAGCCTTTGGACCTGCCTCTTCCTCCCAACCCCTCCCTTGGAGGCCACAAGCTGAGCACCCCACCAGGACCAGAGAGACCTGTTGCGAGCTGCCTGAGGGCCAGCAGCATCCCACACATCCCCCTCACCCCATGGGCTGCGGTTTAGTTTGGGTGCATTGTTTGAGAAGTTTTGGGCGCAATGAATCCTACATAGCTCCATCCTCTCACCTACAGCAAAATGAGACCAACCCAACTGATCCACAGTTTGCTCCCTGGTTGCGACACCTCCCTCTCTCCACACAATTCCCAAACCAGTCTGGTCTACACCAGATTTGGTATACACCGCCATAAATGACAAATGCCTGCTATTAACCTTTATTTGTGTTTTGGACGATGCAAAATGAACTAGTTTGGTCTAATACACAGCAAATTATTAGAGTTTTTAAAACCAAATCACTCCATGAGAGACACCTTGTTAACACATTGGGTTTTTTACATCTCAACACCTGTGAGAAATAGAACCCCCTGAACCCCTGGTTGCCTTGAATGGGAACAGAAATGTTGCATGCTGAAGGGACAGGCTACTGTCATTCCTAACACAGCCATGCCAAGGAACTATGGGCAGTGAAGCCTGATGTAGCTTTGCAGGAACCAAGCCAAGGAAAGCCTTACTGGGGAAATGCTGCCAAAACTGCCAGAAAAGGGGGTATAAGAGCAGCAGGGGTGAACACCGGCCAAACTGCAACTACGTGGGCTCCTCCGTTTCTGAGGAAAATAGCATGATGCAGCAATATATGTGATACATGTTTATACTTCAAAGACAGAGAGGTAATTATCACAGGCTACCATCTGCTGCCAATTCCATGCCTTAGAAGGGATGGAAAGAAGCCCACAGAAGTTACAGAACTTTGCAATCAAACAGAACTAATGAGGGAACAGGGAGATGCATAACATCCTGCGAGCCAAACCGCGCTGGAGATAAGACTGAAACTTTACCCTAAATGGCCACAGGAGCATGGTGAAATCCCTGCTCAGACAGTCATCCACCATGGCCTCATACACACAGAGACTGGACAGAGTTGCTGAAGAGCTGCCAGTACAAATCACGCGTAAAAACCCATTCTATGAATGTCTGATGCACAACAGGAGTCTCAGAACTCTGTCTGAAGACAGCCAGCATTTAGTGCCAACAAGTAGACTATAAGAAGTTAAAAGGTTAAGAGGTTCAACATGAACATGCATCCTCTCCTTTCTAGGTTTTCCTGCCTTAGTTCCAGGCCATTACTACTAAAAGTTTAACAAAGGAAGGTAAAAAACATTCCTCTAGCACACAGCATTTGAATCATCACTCATCTTCTGGTTTTCCCCTTTTCCACATTGAATAGATTCAGCTCTAAACAGAAAAAAACAGAAACATCGTTCTGCAAGTCACCCCCATCTTTTCATTATGCTCTTACAAGCTCTGAGGCAACAACTGGACACCAGAACACCCATGATGCCTTCACTGTGGCTGTATATGGGGACAAAGCCACCATCTCCCCCACAGTCCTTTCCCATCAGCTATGCTTGCAAGGATCACTTTCCATCTTGAGCCACAGCACTGCAATGGCAGCTCATTTCTAGTGTGCCCACCACCACCTCTAAATCCTTCTATCTGCTCCTTTCCAGACAGGGAGCCCCTTCTCTGCTACACACATCTTACCAGCACAGTGGTACCACATTCATCCCTATTTCCCAGTAACTTTGTTGATTCTATCAGCAGCTTTACTGGTATAGGAAGTGCTATTTACAAACAGTCCATGTGGGGCTATGACAGACACCTTCACAAACCAGGAAAGCCTTGAATTAGTAAATACAGGATGAGTAGAAAAAGGTATGCAAAATAACAGTTATGACATGAAAAGGAGAAGTACAAAGGTGGCTGGGGAATACTGCAAGAAAACATGGTGCCTAGAAACTAATGCCAGTATGTGAAACAAGAAGCCACACTACTGCTTGAACCAGGAACTTTGCAAAGTGGAGACAAACAGCACATGCTCTATGTCTAGGATTAGTGTCAACATCTTAAAAGAATCTTTTTATCCACCACAGTGGCATCAAAACCAATGAACCTCATGTTAAATAAGTTCATACAATAAAGTACTGTGGCCAACGTTTTTAAGTTACAGATATTTAGTTACAGGTTGCATTAGTCTTCTGCACTGCTTCCCACATGAAGATCATGGATGATTACCCCTTTGTCCCATCATCACAGATAAGCCTAGCCCAGAAGGGGCCTCTGAAGGTTACCCAGCCTGAGCCTCTGCTGAAAGCAAATCGGGTTATGCAGAGCCCTGGCAGCTCCTCTCGCTGCATCGGAGCAGCAGCACAGCTCACACTGGGAGCTGAGCCCAGAGGCACCAGGGAGCCTGGGCCAGAGGAAGGGATCCCGTGAGCAGCACTCTGAGGAGAAGGCTGCTGCTGTCCTGGGAGGATGGGACATGTCACTGACTCACCTCCTGCCCAATCTAGCAGACATCACCTGAACAACCAGGAGACCAGTTCGCACATTGCACAGTCCCTGCAGCAGCTCCACACAGGTGCTTTCACATTTCCCTGAGCTCTGGCTCTTTGCATCACAAAGGCTGTGGAACAGCTCTAAAGGTTGGCAACACAAGTCCTGAGCAGGCTCCAAGCCCTTTCACCCACTCCCCATGCTCCAGAGCCAGCACCCCTTACATCATCAGTCAACAACGTGCTGTCTTGAGCGGAAGGCAGTTCTGACCCACCAAGAAGTTAGTTGTTGGAGGAGAAAGAAACCCTAAACAATAGTTTTAAACAAGGGAAAAGACTTTCTGTGCGCTGTGATGCACATTCTTAAATGGATGCACATCTGTGAGACCAGCGTTTTACACATCCCACAAAGCAAACAGCCTCAGCAAAGACACAATCCCCACCGCGATGGGAACAGCTCCACCCTGACAGTGCACGGTCCCAGACAGTTTAACAGAAGGAATTCACCAGTTGTTGAACTGAAGCTGTGAAATGAAAGTTACCGTAAAATGTTCCTGTGACTTGTAGTTTTCATCCAGGTAAACTCGAGCTCGGTTGTAGTCCTTCATCGCATCACTCGATAACAGTTCTCTAGAAGAGAAAGAAGAGTTTGAACGTATAAAGGGAGATTCAGAGACTCTGCGCTGCTTTAGCGCGTCCTCCCTCCCGTACGGTGCCCAGTGCCCCCACAGGAACCACGGCCTTCACCTCAGTGCGGCAGGGACTGGAGGGACCGCAGCTCCCCGTGGTGCAGCCCCCGAACCGCCGGCGCTGGGCTGACGGCCCCGGCTGCCCCTACAGCGGGAGTCACGGCGCTCCGCGCACTCCAGACCGCCACCGCCTGCCCCGAGCCGCTGGGACCCCCCCATAGCCCGGCCCGGCCCCGCTGCCCGCCACAAGGCTCGGGCTCGGGCTCGGGCTCGGGCTCGGGCTCGGGCTCGGGCTCGGGCTCGGGCTCGGGCCCGGGCGCGCCGCAGCCAGCAGAGGGCGCTGCCGCACCGCCGCTCCCTGCAGCTCCGGCACCCGGCGAGCACGGGCCGGGCCGGGCCGGGCCGGGCCAAGCCGAGCGATGCCACGGCTGGACCCCGGGTCCGGTCTGGCTGCGCCCCGGCCGTGCTCCGGCACCCGGGGCCGCTTTACCGAGGTTACTTCAGTTACCAGAGAGCCCCTCGCGCAGGACGGGCCCCGCTGAGAACTGACAATTCAGCACATCCGCGCCTCCCGCCTGCCCCACGGACGCAACCAACCCCATCGATTGGAGATGCGCTCCAGGCTGAGCAGCCGAGCTACAGCTGTGAGCGCCGCACGCTGCCCGGTGCGGTGTGCCCGTGAGCTGTGCTTCACATCACCCCACCGCGCCGCCTGCCCCGACCCGCGCCCCGCTGGCACCAGCCGCCACCACGTGCGCCCGCTGGCAGGCGCTGGGCTCACAACCCGCGGCCTGGCGGGGGAGCCTCGGTGCTCTCACGCATGGAACCGCTCAACACAGGATCAGCAGCTGTGGCTGCCCCATCGCTGGCAGTGCTCAAGGCCAGGTTGGACACAGGGGCTTGGAGCAAGCTGCTCCAGTGGAAGGGGTCCCTGCCCGTGGCAGGGGTTGGAGCTGGGAGAGCTTTGAGGTCCCTTCCAGCTCAAACCATCCTCTGATTCTACGATAATAAGCCTCATCTCAGAGATGATACCAAGCCAGATATAAACTCTGTATCTTGCACAATTATCTTGCCAGGACATGGCTAGAGGAGCCTTTTCTTACTTTTTCTGACTTCTTAACAAACGTAAAGCAAAATCACTTGGCTAGTCACTTCCTTCTTGAAGGTCATATAACGCACTGGAGGTGAAAAAGACTTAAAACCTTTTACAACTTTACATGTCTAGTGACTTTGACTTAGGATTATATACACATTACATACTACTGCTTGCCAGTTACTTACTGCATTGGGTTTGTGTGACAAGGTTTTGGTAGTGGCGAGGGGAGTTACAGGGGTGGCTTCTATGAGAAGCTGCTAGAAACTTCCTCTGCATCCAATGCCAGCGCCATGATGGATCTGCCACCAGGCAAGGCTGAGCCCATCAGCAATGGTGAGAGTGCCTCTGGAATAATGTATATATGGAAGGGGAAAAGCTGCTGCACAAGAGCAACTGCAGTGGAGAGGAGTGAGAAAATGTGAAAGGAACAGCTCTGCAGACCCCATGGTCAGTGGGGCAAGAGCTGCTCCAGGAGCCAGAGCAGAGTTCCCCTGCAGCACGAGGTGCAGACCATGGAGGGCAGGCTGTGCTCCAGTGCCATGGCAGGGGAGGAGTGTGAGGAGGCTCCCCTGAAGAGGAAGGAACTGTGGGGGGAGGTGTTTTAAGATTTGGGTTTATTTCTCATTATCCTACTCTGATTTGATTGCCAGTAAATTCAACTGATCTCTGCAAGTCGAGTCTGTTTCACCAGTGATGGCAATTGCTGAATGAGCTCCCTGTCCTGATCTCTACCCATGAGCCTTTCACTGTGTTCTCTCCCCTGCCCAGCTGAGGAAGGCAGTGACAGAGCAGCTTTGGGGGCACCGTCCAGGGTCAACCCTCTACACTTACTTCACAAACTTGTCCACATGAGACATGGAAGCTTCGTAGTTTTTTCCTCCAAATTCTTGACAGTGCAGAGCCATGAAGTGGGGCTTGTGTGCATGTACAACCTGGAACAGACGGATGAATGAGTATTAACAGAGTTGTATCCACAGCTATTCTCACACAAGTGACACATCCAGACATGCTATTTCTGAGGACTATCTGCTATTACCTGAGCAGTAACAGCAGAACTGTCATCAGCAATTACAGAAGCATCATTTGTTATGCACCTGAAAGACTCCTAATACACGGTAATTGTACCTAGTATTTTTAGCTTATATTTTCTTTTTTAAGCTATGAATTAATTCCCTAGCATTTAAAACAAACTCTTCCAGCTCACCTCAGAGAGGACCTAACACCATGGAGATGATCAAAACATTTGCCTGTGTGGGAGCTGGAACTGAGTTCCAATCGAGTTCAAAACACCTGAATTCATTCACTGAGTGTTGGAATTTTTTCACTTTAAGAAAGTATCTGGCATTAGCTCATGGCAGAATGCTCATTAGCTGTCACATCAGATGGGTTCATTTATGGAGTACCTTATTTACAGAAACATCTAAGTAAATCACATGCACACTATGGCATATATACACATGTATCTAACTCATAGAATCATCATAGAACCATAGAATAGTCAGGGTTGGAAAGGACCTCAAGATCATCCAGTTCCAAACCCCCTGCCATAACCAGGAACACCTCACACTAAACCATGGCACCCAAGGCTCTGTCCAACCTGGCCTTGAACACTGCCAGGGATGGAGCACTCACAACCTCCCTGACCAACCCATTCCAGTGCCTCAGCACCCTCACAGCAAAGAATTTCTTCCTTAGATCCAATCTAAACCTCCCCTGTTTCAGTTCGAACCCGTTACCCCTTGTCCTGTCACTACAGTCCCTAATGAAGAGTCCCTCCCCAGCATCCCTATAGGCCCCCTTCAGATACTGGAATATAAATCCATCACGCTATTTCAAGTGTTAGTCCTGCATAATGCAAGTATCTTAAATACTAAATAGTCAACATCAGGATGCAATTACCATATGAAAACCCCTGCAACATATGCTTTTTTGGTTAAGCATGAAATCAAACAGTATTTATAAGTTTGCTGCTGCTTTAAACACACATTCAATGGTATTCTGTCCTAATAACTTTTCTCTGTGCTACGTACACTGAGCATTGCAAACAACACATCTAAAAAGGTCTCCCTGTTGATACTGAGCCCTACAGCTTGTCTTATCATCATCTTGTGAATGAGCGGACACAAACCTCAGAACTATTTGCGTTTTTAAAAAGGGTAACTTAAAAGGGTAAATTAAAGTCCAGAATAACCGGGTACCACAGGGGGCAGGAACACGTTGAAAAGCTGCTGTACAAGTTGCTGTTAGGTGTGACTGAGTGGCACTTGGCTCTCCCCACCACCACAAGGGTCACGCTGATCCTGTGACCATTCCCAAGAGGAACAGCCTGGTTTCCATGAGTTGCTTCAGGCAGAATAATGAATTAACTCCTCTCTCTGCAGGCTTTGCTGCTGCAGGGACAGGGCTCACTATGGAGGGGACACAACATCCTGTTCCCCCTACTTGTGCTGAGGATGGCAGCAGACAGATATGCAGGAGATGGTTACTTGGAGAGCAGTAACCTCAGCACACATGATGCAGAGTAACTGTAAAAATAACAGGGATAGCCCTGCTTCTGTACTTGTTTCTTTGCTGTAGATACCCTGCAGCTCTGACAAGGGACAGATGCAGTAAACCTTTGCAGTCGTGCTTTTAATGATGCAAATCAACAGTGACCAAGATTAATGTAAAAAGGTCTCTTAAAATGCTTCTTTTAAGCCAGGGTAGAGAGAAATTGTCATTAGATCTGAGGACATAGCGCACAATTCCTCACCCTGACTACACTGATTCTCTCATTAGAAAATCAAGCTCAAAGGCAATGAATTCAGGATTTAGCAACACCTGAAATGCAGCAGCTTGCCATGGAGTGCAAGGCAAAGCGTGATCCACCCTGCTCTTCACAGGCACCTCCTCCTGACAGCAGGCTCAGGCGGCAAGAGGGACCAGCAGCAAGTGCCCCCACAGCCCGCAAGCAGCGGGTGACAGTGCCTGTCCTGGCTGGGGGAGCTCCCCGGAGCATGCGTCCCATGTGCCCGTCCAGCACAAAAGGAGCAGTCAACACCCTGGCCCTGCCACTGGCTGGTGGCTCGCCCTGTCCTGGGGACTCCTTTGGACACGTCTCTTCAACAGAGCCCAGAGCCAGCGCCCCGGCACACAAGGGGCAGCTGTTTATGAGCACCAGAGCCAGCAGGAGCACACAGATCCCACAGTGAAGGCAGCACGTCACAGCACATCTAACCTTAGGCAGGCTATACTCGTGAAGAGGAGAAAACGGCTGCTGGTTCCAAAGTGACTTCAGACAAGTCACTTCCTCTTCTGTACTTCAGCTTCCCCATCATTGAAACAAATCTTGACACCGACCTGCTCGGTGAAGCATTCCGAGCTCAGCCACCAACAAGCGTTACTATATAAAGGAAAAAAGTAAATGTTTGTCCCACATCCGCCTTCGTGGATCTTTGTGCACTTGAGTCAGCTCAATAGTGCCAGTGTCTAACCATGAAACACAGCTTTCCTGCTTAAAACGAGGCTGTCAGCAGCAAGAACTGGGGATGAGCCGGAGTAGGACCCAATGGCAAGTCCAACTGGGGGTTGAGGGGGGATGGGGACAGACACAGACTACAGAACAGATGGCTAAAAAACATAAACAGAACACAACAAATTCCACCCAGCTGGGACATGAGCATCCTTTGCCTTTGATACTTGATGTAACTCTGAAAGCTTATACTAATACCAGCTGATTTTATAGATTTACACTTAAGATAAAGCTTTGCTGCAGAAGCGCTTCTTGTGTATCTTTTCCAACACCAGGCAGGCCCTGAGCAGGACACACATCTGAAGTGGTTCTGAACACACAAAAAGCAGGCTTTGGCTACAACTACCAACATTCAGGGCAATTTCCAGAAAGATCTAAAAGTCTACTTGACTTTCCAGTAAGAACTGTTGAACAGAAAGCTAAGAGCTGCACTAAGCTGTGGAAACCGAAGTCCAAGCCCAGCTCCTCTGTCTTCAAAGGTGTTAAACTCTGACAAGCTGCAGCAGTGGGACGGGCACCCAAGCGTCCATTGGTGATCAACAAATAATCAAGCATCTTTATGAAGTTTAACCTGTTGGATCATTTTCTTCACTATCTTTGAGATAAATATTAACCAAACACAGCCTGTGAAGTCAAACTTGTAACAGAGCTCATTTGTGGTCCCTAATAACATGCAGTCCCAACTCTCTGTGTGCTTTATTGCTCCAAATCAGTTTTGGCTTCCAAGTTCTGATCTTATCTACTTGGACAGCTCTATGAAATTGCCATAATTAGGAAACACTTGCAACTATTTAATCTTGCAGAGCAAACATACCCAACTCTTACTGCTTCAAAGCAACAACATCCAGGAACTGCTTATTGCAAACACAGCAAAACTGTGCTGGCACGTTGTGTTGCTCACTCAAACTGCTACAGTTCGCAGTTTGCTTCAGTAAGCTCTCTCCTTACACAGCTAATAGAACTAATAACTGATAAGACAAAATAAAACAAACGGTTTCAAATGAGATCTAGGCAGAAGCTCTCACACATTTCTGACTGATGAGTAACGGGGAGCCTTGAACTGGGAGTCCTGCCTGGAAGAAACACAGAGAGCAACTTAGAGAAAACACTCCAGGCACTGCACTGAGATGCAGGACATGGGTTGTTCGCATTCAAATCCTTCAGAGCTTGATCACAGCAGGTATTAAAGGAGAATAAAGTTATATGCCATTTTTTGAGGAAGCAGCACTGGCTTAGCAGCAGTGAGAGGCCTTCGTGGCTTTCCTTGCAGGTTAAACCACAAAAACATACCTGAATATTAGTTACATCCTCTCATATAATAAATGCCCTCCAACTAAGACCAAGTGGCTCTGCTTCATTACCTTTTACAAGTTTTCTATGGTTATGAAAGAACAAATAGTACATAACAATTAGTAATGAATACTTTAGAGTAGAAAACTCACAGTTGCCAGAGGTTAAAGATCACACAAACACTGAATTTGCATCTACAGCAGCACAATGTGCTTACAAAGTCGGGCGTTATTCTCAATTTCTGGACAAAAAAACAGTGCACAGGAAGCCCTGACTGGAACCTGGGTTTGGGATACAGGAAACAGCAAGATGCTCCAACACAGGCAAGCTCGTGAATCCCTGAAGCTGGCCTCTGCCCATTCCTCAGGCCCTTGTCTTTTTGGACATGGCACAGGATGGATGATAATGCCCATGCTGAGGGGTGCCTGAGCCCAGCATGAAGGGTTCTCCCGCATGGCCCTCACTGCCGGATGTGGGTGCAGTGTACATCAGACACACACAAACCCCGACAACCCAACCTGAGGTGGAGGCCCCATCTGAGACAGGCCCAAGATCTCATATCCCAAGGCTTGCTGGGTCTGCGCAGGGTGTTTACCACCCCTTCTAGTTAGACAGGTTTAAATCCACTAAAATAACTAAACAACCGCCTTTGAGTGGCTGGGGTTTGGTTTGTTTTTCTTTCTCCATTCCTTAAGGAGGCTAATAACACACTGTTTCCACGCAGCAGCACCAAGATGACCTTTAGCTTTTAGGTAAACTTTTAACTTCTGTATTACTACAAATAGTGGCTCTAAACACTCTCAAACACATTAAGCAGCATGGAAAACTGCACTGGGGGGGAGGGATGAAATCACCCTCTGCCTCCACATTTTCATCTACAGTGACCGTCTGCCAGGAATGCTACACAAAAGGGTTGTTGCTAAAGTTAGCCAAGAGTCTGAATAACTCCAGCTGCTGAACTCCTCCCACCCCAAGCCCCAGGCATGATGCAGCTGAGGAGAATACAAGGGATGGGGAAGGAAGGGGTGAGAGGGAGAAATCCCCTAAGTAAATAAATCAGTAAAAGTCCTTCCCATGGGCCCTATGGCCCTTGCAAACAGCTCTTTGGCTGCTCTTGAAACTTCTTGTTCCCTTGTACTTTTGTCCCGCAAGGTGACATTAAGGCTGTGAGCCTGGATAGAGGCACTCCACACACCTGGAGTGAGCATGACAGCCATTTGCATGCTCTGTGAATGCTCTATTTGCATAAATCCAGTTCACAAAATCCTGCAGTTTCCTGTGGAGCACCAAACTGTTCCCGTCACACACAGAACGCTCCAAGCCACCATTCTCAATCTGTTTTCTCTCTCCTCAGAACAGCCACTTCCCCTCCTTGTTTCCAAGGTGTGTTTTTGATTAAGAGTTTCTACTGAAAAGAGGATGAGAGTCTAAACTAAACTAGTGAAGACCCAAGTTACCAGTAACTACGTACAAAAGATGAGGTCCAATCCCCAGCACTAGGACTCCACTGAATCCTGTGTCCCTGTAAGGCAGCTTTCCTCCAGTCACTGATTTTACAGAATCCCAGCCTGGTTTGGGTTGAAGGGACCTTAAAGCTCCTCCAGCTCCAACCCCTGCCACGGGCAGGGACCCCTTCCACTGGAGCAGCTTGCTCCAAGCCCCTGTGTCCAACCTGGCCTTGAGCACTGCCAGGGATGGGGCAGCCACAGCTTCTCTGGGCCATCACCCTGTGCCAGCGCCTCAGCACCTGCAAACAGGGAACAGCTTCTGCCTCAGAGCTCAGCTCAGGCTGCCCTGTTCGGGCAGGTTCAAGCCATTCCCCTTGGCCTGGCCCTACAGGCCCTTGTCCCAAGCCCCTCTCCAGGTTTCCTGCAGCCCCTTCAGGCACTGGAGCTGCTCTCAGGTCTCCCCTAAGGAGCCTTCCCTTCCCCATGACATGACACACTGGCTTGCAAGGCTTATCTTGATTCCAGCAGATTTTTGTTTCTACAAACAGTAGTTTTGCACAAATGCTGTTTTCTGCTTTGAACACCACACACTAGAGCAAACCCTGCCCACCCTGGAGCTGCAGAACATCTTTCTAACCCCAGTAACCATCCTGCTGCCCTCTGAAAAACACTCACACATTTCTCCAGCTCAAACTAAGGTGTTTGAGGGGCAGAGTTGTTCCAGAACACACCAACCACCTCGTGCCTTTCACTCCATGCCCATATGATCGGTGCAAGTGCAGGTCACCCCAGAGCCAGAAGTCAGCAGCCACGAGCTCTGACAGGGCCACCATTCACTGCATGGGCAAGAGAGAACAACCTCCCCAGCAAAGACACTCCTGACAGAGAATGGTCTTCTCTTTACCACGCCTGTGTAATATTTAGGTGATTTTTAGTGAAACAATGGCTTGTTTGCTCTCCTCCTTCCCCAAACATGATGCCCAGTAGGTTGTATAACTCTTCTCATAGATATGTTATCGGAGAGAGAATCATGGAATCAAGTAGGTTGGAAAAGACCTTTAAGATCATCAAGTCCAGCCATTCCCCAGCACTGCCAAGGCCACCACTAACCCACGGCACTGAGGGCCTTGCCTACACGGTGTGTGAGTACTTGCAGCAGGGGTGGTGATTCCACCACCTCTCATCATCAAGCGGTATTCCCTGTCTTCAGGGACATTTAGCTTCCAACCACAGCTTCTGTTCTACCTTATTTTTAACCATGGAAAAATAACTGAATCTTTTGTAAAACCACTGAGACAATTCCCACACCTTCTGAAGATTTTGGTGGCCTAGAGCCTGTTCTGACCTGCCAGTTACCAGGGCTGCCACAAGCATTCACGTGAGCAAACGCTGCCAGCTTCCTGCACAGCATACCTGCAATACGTGACTGTCTGATGCCAGAGTCTAAACCGAATCAGAAGAGCCTGCAAATCCACAACCCTTAAAGTAACTGACAGTGCTACAACAGAGGTCACCAAGACTCTTAATGAGCAAACGCCTTGATGAAAGAGAAGACCCAGAGATACTCCTGGCTGCCTTGCTCACATTCACTAACCACAGAATTAGTGCAGTGATGCTAAGTGGGGAGGCTGGAAGATTGTAAAAGATAAAAACCTGGGCCAATTCTCAGCCATATTTCAAGACAAGTTCCTAAAGCTTAGCTTGTGGACATGAATTGAACACAACTCCCCAGCTCCCTACAGAACAGGCACTTTCCTGTCTTCACAGAGGAAAGCTGAAAACAGATTTGAGGAATCCCAGAGCACACAGATCACACATTCACATACTCTGTGCTCCTTCTGAAGGTATCACTAAATGATAATAGATGCTCAGAAGACTGTACACCTTCAAGCAATCACCACTTTAGCCTGCACCAAGACAGAGGCAGCAGCTTGGGCAGGTTAGGTCTCACCTTTGAGGTGGCCATGACATGAGCAAACGTGTTCTTCATGCACTACCTCTGGGAGAGGGACAGAGAACAGGGAGGAAAGGAGGAGCATGGGAGGAGAGCTGACATCTGTTTCTGCTTCACAGGTGATATGAAACACACTGACTTTGAAGCTGATGTTGTATTCACAGGAGAAGGAACATGGTGCTCCTCAGTCACGTGGTGGGTGTATTTGGTGATCCCATGTTTTAATCAGGTGATGTATTTGATCAGTTTGTTGAGCATGCAGGGACAGAGGGATGGATTTTTCAGAGGCATTTCCTCATTCCTAAGGTACCTCACTACTAGAGCACTACCAGAGATGCTGACTTTCTGCTACCTCTGCTTGCAAAAGCCCACTGACTTCAAGCCTTCTTGTTTATCTACATGTATTAAGAACACAGCACCTATGGCTGATATCACACGGCAAAGTGTTATGAAGCCCCCAGACAAACGCCATGCATTCACCCATCAGATCAAATGGAAAACACAGAGCAGGGAGCAAGAAAAGCCGCACTATAAATTTAGCAATGGGAAACAAGCAGGTGTCCGAGATCCAGGCTGCTCTTTCCTCCTAGGAGCCTGTTGTCAGCACTGCCTCAAAGCCGCCTCTATTCCAGTGCTACAGGACATGCCTGGGAAAGGCCCTGCCAGCCCCAGCTCTGGTGAGAACGCCAAAGCCCAGTACCTATAAATATCTGGAACCGAGCTCAGCTGAACTCCTCCTTCATTTTGTTTCACTTTTCCTTGGGGGAAGAGCAGCCACTAAGAGTGAACTGGTACAAAGCCACCCAGTACTGGAGAGTTCAGTCCACTCCAAACCACCAAGTCAGCTGCCACCCAAAATGCAGGTGCCAAGTGGACAAGACCAGAGACCAGTGAATCCAAGGAAACCAGATCAGACAAACCAACATGTCTCAGCTGCATCAGCTGTGCTGTCAGCACAAGCTTTATGGGCTGCCACACTGTAAGTTGTCATTAAAAACAGCCCTGAAAGATTGTTTTAAACATTTTTTCCTCTTTGTATTTCTTGGACAAACTCTTTAATTTAACAGCATCAGATTTTCCACATTTTTCCTGTTAATAATGTAGGATATCTGCACATCAATGGCTTAAAAATTTTAGTACATGACATTTGGATGTTATTTTAGTCCTCCATATGCTACCGCATTCTCAGAAACGCATACGGCATCTACATCAATGAAAATGCAGAAAAGTGACTTGAATTTCCACATCACAGCCATTAAAATCCCTTCCTTTAATTTACTGGAACTTCAAAACAAGCCACCAAATGCTCCTTCACTGATCTGCTCTTTGTTGTCCGCTCAGAGACACCTTTCCACCCTGTGGTTAATGTCTAGAAACATTCTACGGCGTCTGCTTTCTGTGGAGGTGGTTTTGAGCGCAGCACAAGACCTGGCCCTCGCGAGCTGCACTGACACAGCGACGTGCGCAAACTGGGTTCCTCATGCGGATGGAAACACTCGTGGTCTGTGGTTTCCCTGGGTTTCAGTTCATGAAGAGTCATTTTCCATCCCTCCTCGTGAGCTGCGCTTTGCAGAGGCCTTGCACAAAGCCGCCAGGACTCAAACCCTGAACTACAGCCTGTGGAGCTGTTGTGTGCGCTGGGTGCTGCGGATGGGGCTGGAGCTGCTGGAGCAGTGATTCCCAGGAGCTCTTCTCATGTTTTATTCCACTTCCTACTGCATTGTGAGCACACAGAACCAGCCGCCCTGCTGCCGGCTGCGGGGAGGAAAAGGGTTCAAGGCTGCTGGACAGCCCAGTTCCTCCCAGCACACCCAGCGCTGCCCGTCACCCACAGCACACTCACCGCCCCTTGCTTCCTTAATTCTGGTTTTCCTTTCAAATGCAGCTCTCTCTGACGGCAGCAGCACACAGGGACAGTGGACACAGCAAAACCACCACAGCTGAGGGATGGCCCCAGGTCTACTCCAGCTCCACTATCACTGGTCCAGACCACACGCTTGATGGCCGCATGGGAATGCCACTGAATCATTTGCTTCCTATTCAGACATTCATATACACAATATTAACTGCACCAAAGGCAGCCTATGTCCGGTTATCTGCTCTGGTGCCTGCTCTAGAATACTACTGCTGCTGCTCATTTGTTTCCCCTCCTCTTCCTGTTTTCACAAACTATTTGGAAGCATTTCCACAGAGCTCACCCTGCTTTGTAAACAAGTGAACATGTCCCAGGTCTCCCCGATAAAGATGCAGGAATAAGTAACGTGAGAGAAATATGCAGTGACCTAAATCAAATAAAATCCAAACAACCAAGAAATGACCTATTCACAGGAAGAGTCTTCCCTAAAGATATGGAAAAGGTTTAAACCAGGATTGGCTGAGCAAGCAGTGCTTGAACATCACATGCTTACAGCAGTAATCAATCAAGATGCACGAAGAAAAACAAACAGATGAATTGTGTGAAGCTGACAGACAGTGAAGAACGTGAGACTTGGTTCCTGCATCTTAGGCTTCTGCATATCCTTCAACTTGCTGTATTCTATGTCATTGCAATAGAAGTCAGAGGCTGCACCGAGCTCCTGAGTTTGACTATAAACTAGTTTATGACTTCAGCTTCACAGAGCAAAACATCTTGACATTGTTCATGATGCCAATAAGCAAGTGAGCACAGAGCTCCATGGGAAACAAAGCTTCATCTTACCTGGTAAAATTCCCGAAGCCAATTCTTCTGGAGATTTTCTGGCTGAAAAACAAAACCAAACCAAGCCATTAACAACAGGGGAAATGTATTTGAATACAAACACGCCGATACTGGAAACAGTATTTTGTAATAATATCCCATCCCTGGCAGTGTTCAAGGCCAGGCTGGATGGGGCTTGGCCCAAGCTGCTCTAGTGGAAGGTGTCCCTGCTCGTAGCAGGGGTGGGGACTGGGTGAAGCTCCCTTCCAACACAAACCAGGCCGGGATTCTGGCTTTCCTTAGTGCATTCAAGGGGGAGTTTTTTCCACAAATAAAGAAAATAAAGCACAGATATTGGGATATTCCTCCACGAGCACCAATGACAAACCTCTGCTTTCAGTTTCTGGGTCCCCTCTCCTGAGATTTTCCCTAAGAAGGTACATTTCGTACCTAGCTTCACAACATTCACGCACATACACGATTGTCAGGTAATTAAATCAAGGGGCTCGATACATATTGAAATATGTGGTTTTAGATGTACATGTTCATTGCTGTACATGACCTGCTGATACAAAACATCTTGCAACCTGTGCTTTCAGTTGCATTGACTTACTTCTAATGACTTGGCCCTGAGCAACAACCATGCTTCTGTGAGATGCTCAAGCGTATCAGAGTCAAGGATAAAGTGGGAGAAGCATCTCCAGATTGCCCCATAAGTTATGAAAACTGAACCAGCAAAAATACATGAAGTACAAAGTTCTGCCCTTTCAGAAACACAGCCCACTCCAAGTATGGATCTGGAGGAGATAACTGATCTGCACACGTTAACTGTACAGCTACAAGAGAAACATTAGTTGAGTTCTATCTTCAACAACGCTGCTTCTGGACAATTTTTGCATCATAGTGGGGAATAAAACCCTAATCAGGCTTTTCTCTCAGCAGCAGCAGGAAATTCAGGATCTGTGGGAGGTAGCAAAATGCACTGAACTGAAAACCAGAGCGATGCCTCAACATCCTCCCTTTAGTAACAGTCATGACACCAGCTGCCTGTGGCAAATATACAGACATGGAATTCCTGCTTTGCTCTATTTCCCATCAAGTGTGTTAATTTCAAGGAGCTGGATACAACTTTAAACTTGATCATTTCTGCTGACTCTTGTTGCATGGAGACTTGCCCATAGGTGGCTGCGCAGATTTGCAAAGAGTAAAAGTAAGATTTTTGCCTACAAACCTATGGAAGTCTCGCAGCTCCTGAGCCTACAAAGTCTACAGAAGCTTTCTGGGAGGTGAGGGGGAAAAAGCACCACGTTTGTCCCTTGTGCTCTGCCACCTCCCTTCTGTTGATTACTCCTTGACGATTCCATAATTCAGATGTTACCAGTCACAAAGGTGATGGTTTCACTCCTGAGAACAATCCCTGTCCCAGTGATGAGCTCTTTCAGTATCTCCTATGGACGCTGCTGCTGGAGCAAGGAATGGGTGAGCCTGAGCAGTGGCCCCTTGCTCCATGCCTGAAGCCAGCCAGGATGGATCTTGGTTCAAGATTTGGCTTCCACCTGGGACAAACCATCCAGGGCTCCCACCTCTCCCTGCCCCAGCCCAGCTCCCACCCACAACAGGGAAGCTGCAACATGGATCAAAACTGAAGGCAGCCAGGCAGTGATAAACAGACCCCCTCGAAATGACATCCCATTAACTGCTTATTTAGCAACTTATTTCCTACTCATTCTGAACACACCAACAAAACCCACTGAGTAACAGTAAGGACTGTTGCTTTCATAACTCAGCAACAAAACAAGCAACCAGGATTTACAGGCGACTTCTAACGTGGAGTGATGGAGACAGCACAGGATTGACTGGTTTGGGGTTTTTCCATCACTCTACAAAGCAGATGTGAAATGGGAACACGATTTTGAAAGGCCAGATACAAACTGTGAATAACACAAGATCTTGGGGACTGCAAAATTAACGTTTTCTGGTAGGTACAGAAACACAATAAGCAAGTCCTGCACTGGGCACAAGCAGACGGGAGCAGGGCTGTGTATCCGTGCTCAGAACACAAGCTGTGGCCTTACTCAGCAAGTAACAGCAATTTCATGTAATAAACCCCACCCCACGCACCCCTCACGTCTGTTTGATTTCCACCGGTTGGAAGATGTCCTGGGGTCCGTCTGTGTTTTAAGAATGGCAGAAATCAGTTCTGGAAAGCCCCTGAAGGCAAACAAAGCCCACTTCAGCCACTGTTTACAGACAGGAGCTAAATGACGAGGGACACGAGATCCCAGAGAATTCAAACCTGGGCTTGAGGGATTGCATCAAAGCACAGGGCTCTGCACTGACAGCCTCAACCAGTTTCAGACAGAATGTATGTTAAACATAAGCATAAGATTTGTATTGAGCAGGTTTTGAGCTTTTTAGTTCAAGCACGGTGCAAAGCTGTGACTAAGGGTGGCACCAGCTACCGGTGATAATGTACATTGGCTGCAGCTTTTTAAGGGAGAAAGAACTGCTACCGATCAGAATATGTGAAGTTATTTATACTTGAGGAATCCCAGGGGAGAAAATAAAGCACACCCTTGCTTTTGTTTTTAAACACTACTGCAAGTGGTAGAAGTTCCCCCATTTGCTACATGACTAAATGGAAACATTGTGAGGCTGAACAGGAAAACCACCAGTACATCAGAGGGAAGCTGACAAGAGGGCTCCAGGCCGCCAGCACCCAGCTCCTTGAGGCTGGGTTTGAGCAATCAGATCAAATACTGAAGAACTGGAGTCCAAACCAAGCAGCAACAGCAGCCCTGGACCAGCAGCCTGCAGGGGCTCCTTACAACACAGGAGCCCAAGGCCATGACCCAACTCTCCTACAAGCCCTGGCCCCCTCCCAGCACAGCACCCAAGGCCAAGGCTAGTTACCAGGAGGAGCAGTGATTCCATTCCTGAGAGGGGATGAGAGGGCTCCCAGTCCTCCTGACGCCCTGGGACACTGCCTGTGGCAAGTGCCAAGGGCACATAGCTGGACTTCACAGCAATACAACACCATCAGAACACCAACTAATGTGGACTCAGACTGAAGCAGCAGGAACTGGTGAACAGGAGTGCAAACCCAGATGGTCCTAGCTCTTACACTTGGAGATGTAGTGGGGATCACTGGACCATTCTCTGTCCTGTGGCCCTGAAAGATGAGTCACAGCAGAAAGCCAACGACACGCTTGCTCTGCCTCCACTACCCAGCCTGGAATGAGATGGGCAACACTACTGACATGTCTTCATGACAGCTTTGAGACACTCAGATAACAGATATGTGCAGAGAGCATCATTGTACTGATCCGTACCTCCCACTGGAGGAGATACAGACACTCACAGAAGACTCAGAGCTCCCTAGAAATTTCAGCATCTCAAACCTACATGAAACAAATCCACAGCACCTACATTTTGATGGTAGACCAAGAACACATTCTGAACCACAAGCAGTGATTAAACTGAAAGTTGCTAACAGCACTCCCATTGCCACATTGAGCTATTAAGGTATCTACTAACCCACATATTTGTGAAAAGCAGGAGCAGCCTGCAAATAGATCCTTGTGGAGGAACAGTGCTTTGGGGCTAGTTTTGTTTTTAAAGGGGCTTTCTCTTCCTCCTGTTTTGGATCCCAGGAGTCACTACCTGGCAACCACAGCAGATGCTTTCTGTGGAGCTGCTGCACAACATCACCAGGTGCATGAAGAACACCAGCTCAGGATGAAAGGCCACCATCCATCCCACCAGCAGCCTGGACAACCCATGCCTGATTCCTTGTGGACAAAGCTCAGCACAGCTCCATACCCTGCCCACTTAACCCCTTCCGACAGCCACTGTGTTTTAACTGTGCTGGCACAGGTCAGCGTTCAAACAAAGAGAAGTGAACTGAGGTCAGTAAGCGGAGGTTCACTTCATCTCACAGCCTGGCTGTCTGCACAGCCCTTTAAATTGATCAGCCACAGAGAACAAGGTCTTGGGGGGAGGCAGTTATAACTCCAGAGCTAAGCCAGGCCCAACGAGGTGAACTGAGTCACCCAGAGCTGTAGGACCCTTCCTCCTTCCTGCTTCCTCATCTGAGCAGCACAACACAGACACCAGGGCAGCGCAGTCAGGAGCGCTCGCTCGGTGAGGGATGTCTGCATGGAACCAAGGAGCGCTGTCCATTGTCCTGCCCCGGCCATGGCAGCAGGGAACAGGGCACCGGCCATGGGCCGGCAGCTCAGTGCCCAGCTCCAAGGGGCCAGTTTCAGGCAAGTTGCTTCTGTCAAGGGCTGTTCCATCGCAGGTGAGATGCAAGGGGTTGATGGATCACTGCAGCTCACAACCCAGGCTTTCTGAAGCGGTGACAGCAGGAGGCAGGAGCCCAGTGCGATTTGAGTGGTGCAGGATGAAGCTTCCCCACCTGCACATTAATTCCTCTGGGATCCCACAGACCATGGGAAGGTTTGAAGAAGTGGTGACAGAAGCAGAGCTCGGAGCAGCAGGAGCAGCACTGGGAGATGCCAGTCAAGTCTCTTGGCAGGTAATTTTGGGAGACAAGGCGCTCATGAGGTCACTGGGGCTGCCAACAGACTCCTCTGCGCAGGGCTGGGGTTCTGCAAAGCCTCTGTGACCCCCGTCACCCCACAGCTCAGGGTGACCATCACCTTGCTGGCTCTGCAGGACCCAACCCTCCCACGCTCCCAGCCTCGGTGCCCTCCTCCTGCTCCTCGCATGGTGCCCCTCAGCACAACCACATCCTTCTGCTTTTACCACTCTGGTCAAACCCTGTAACCCAGCCCCCTGCCCCAAGCTCCTCCCCAGTGACCTCCCAATAAATGAGATCACTTTAAGTTATGAAGGACTGGAGATAACAACCAAATGGAACAATAATTCATTTTCCTCTTATTTTTCCATCTAAGAATAGACACATTATATTTCATGTCCTCCAGACTCCTTGGCCTTCTTCCCATCCTTTCTCTCCACGTTCTGTCCATTAAATTATCTCACTCTTTTTGTAATGTAACTGGAATTAATCTTTTCCTTGTCCTCATCAATGCTAAATCCTTTTATAAGCATTCACCAATGAACAATTTCTGCCCATTCACATTCTCCTGAGCACCAAGGGCTTCTTCCTTCACCACCCTGCCCTTACATCAAGATCCCCTCACACACACAGAACCTTGGGAAGTTCTTGAGGCTGCGCTCAGCACGGGTCAGAACCACAGACTCGCAGGATGGTTTGTGCTGGAACTGGATGAGCTTTAAGGTTCCTTTCAACGCCTGCCACGGGCAGGGACCCCTTCCACTGGAGCAGCTTGCTCCAAGCCCCTGTGTCCAACCTGGCCTTGAGCACTGCCAGGGATGGGGCAGCCACAGCTTCTCTGGGCCATCACACTGTGCCAGCGCCTCAGCACCTGAAAACAGGGAACAGCTTTGTCCAGAGAAGGCCATGGAGCTGCTGCGAGGGCTGGAGCAGCTCTGCTCTGGAGCCAGGCTGAGAGAGCTGGGCTGGGGCAGCCTGGGGGAGAGAAGGCTCCTTAGGGGAGACCTGAGAGCAGCTCCAGGGCCTAAAGGGGCTGCAGGGAACCTGGAGAGAAAGGGGCTTGGGACAAGGGCCTGTAGGGCCAGGCCAAGGGGAATGGCTTGAACCTGCCAGAACAGGGCAGCCTGAGCTGAGCTCTTAGGAACTATCCCAGGGCCCTGAGGAGCACAGATCTGGTTTCACTCTACCATTCCATCCAACAGCACACATCTTGACTCAACAGAGCCACAAATAGACACCCTCCCCCCGAAACAAGCACGACTTGTTTCCAGACTGCTGAGCCACGTGGGGTCCATGTTAAAATAACAGCACACGCATCCCGCTGCTCCCTTCAATTAAAAGCAATTTTCCTGGAATTCCAAATGCCACTAAAATCATCTCTCTTCATGCCGAGTTTCCATATGAAGTCTATTTATGTCACACTGGTTACTGTACTGGTCAGGCTTATAAGGAAGCATAGCTGTCCTGTGAACACATGGCTGCCACATGAGTCAGTAATATCCCCAAAACAAGCAGCTTTTCAAACTGAACACACAAGCAGCCTCTCTTCTCCCCAGTGTTTCCATTCCTTACCAAATTACACCCAACAGCCAAGAGAAAGCTTTAAGCCTGTTGAAAAACATGTTCAGATAGGGAAGAAAGCTCTGCAAAAAAGGAAAACCCATATTTAGGGTAAGAGGCCTTCAGTCCGGAGGAACAAAGAAAAGAACAAAATGAAACCAAATTAACAGCCTAGAACATTTCTCTTTAGCTTTGTTCACAGGGAAATGGAGCAAAGTGGATGAATTATAGAGAGCCCCTTCTATTTGGTGAGCTTTATTTTTAGCAAAGAATAGGCTCATTTTCTAAGCTCAAAGATTCTTGACTCGCTTCGGGAACACTCCCTGGGCTCCACAGGGCACACCGAGGGGCCTTGCTGCTGGGCTCTGCACACCCACTTGGGCTGAGGGTACAACCACACAGCGTTTCTGCATGCCTGACTCAAACAGAGCACGAGCCCCGAGCTCCGGGGGGGTCTTGGTGCTGCAGAGCAATACACGGGTCCTGCTGAAACCACGGCACCCCCAGGCAGTACCCAGAGCCCTGTTAATCTGCTCCCTTCAATCTACACCCAAAAGGGCTACGAAACAGAGCTGTTTCCCTGCCTCTGCTACACTTGGTTTTCTACTTATTAGGCAGCTCCAGCAGAAACAGCAGCAGGAAAGCCCAGAGCCTCAGCTTCTGCCAAACACCATCACAAGCTAACAGAAACCCATGAAGCATCCACTACCCGTGCCCAAGGTCTGTGTGTCCAGAGAGCTGAAGGTGCCTGCAAACCACTCCATGCACCTGAGAACTCAGCACCTCCAGGAGCAACAGCAACCACCTGCACCGGGACTGTGAGAGGCACCAAGAAACAGCCCTTCCCAGGCAGGGATGGGGCAGCCAAAACCCAGGAGTGCACTCCTCAACGCAGGAAATGCAGCCTGAAACAACTCACAGCAAAGGGTAACCTGGTACAGAGCAAATTAACTGTCCTGGCTGCATCACAGGGAAACAGCAGAAGTGATGTAACTGAACTGAAAGTGATGAAGCAGTGATCAAGTGCCTGCCTCTTCAAAGGAGCTGGATGTAAAACCATGCATCCTACAAACAGTTAACACTGACCAGAATCAGTCTCACCTCTAATAACACAAGATGGGGAAGGGGAAAGTGCCACCTGCCTTTAACTCCTAAGAAGTACCAGCAGCGTCTGCTGACAGGGCTCCTGTCTGGACAAGAGTGTCCAAAGCCCTGGAGACCCCAATGACTGAACCCAGCCTGCTGTGAGAAGAACCGAAAGCAAACAGATCAAACAGAACCCCACACAAGTGTTGACAAACTCTGACCTCTGAACAGCCAAGTCAGCAACGTGAGCCCCGGGATGCCAGGGGAGTTTATGGGGACTCTTGTGCAGGGCATGGGTCAATACATCCACAAGCAGAGAGGGCAGTGACTGCAGGCAATCTGTCATTCAGATGCCTGCATTCAGATGTCATTCAACAGTTAAATCTCAGGAAAAGCCTGATGAATCACGTACAACACACAGGTTTGTAACACAGCATTTGTAACTCCCAGGCACGGAGATGAAAAATGCACCATATCACAGCAATGCAGCTTCAGAGCAGGCACAGAGCGAGGTCAGCACAACCCAAACAACCCTTCTTGCCAGCCTGCCCCTCACTCAACTTCTGGCTCACCATCAGTGCCATCCACACTCCTTAAAGTCACACAAATGAGGAGAAGCCCATGACCTGGATACGCTATTACTTAGCATGACTCCGGTTCAACAACTCATTTCAAATGTGCTGAGTGTTAGTATCTTAGAATCACAGAATCCCAGACTGGCTTGTGCTGGAAGGGATCCTAAAGCTCATCCAGTTCCAACCCTGCCATGGGCAGGGTCACTTTCCACTAGAGCAGGTTGCTTCAAGCCCTGCCCAATCTGGCCTTGAACACTGCCAGGGATGGGGGTGTTTTGTCTGTCCCAAGTCTATTGCTGGCTTAGCTAATCCAATGCCAGGGAGCAGAAGAAAAAGACTTCTCTCAACAGTAATGAAGCTCAGCTCTCAATTATAAGATTCCCACGCTACAATGAATTGGAGATACACATTCTTTCATAGCTATTTTTAGTAAACTAACAGGTTCTTAAGGATTACATTACACTGAGCCAAAGCAACGAGACTTGCAGGCTTCCAGAACTGTTTGTGTAGAAAATAATAGAGTAAATCTGATGGCAACAAGACCAGGGTTACACATAACCCTGAGTAAAGAGAGCCATGAATCTCAACTATCCTGACCCTAGCAAGGTCCCAGCCTGCTCCAAATGTAACCTCTATCACCTTATTTGAAGATTAAAGGCTCCGGGTATTTGAATAACCAGCATGTTAAGAGTATTAACAGCAGAGTTAATCCAACACCCAGTATTAATAGCACCACAAAATCTATAATTGTTTGCAAATAGCAGGGATTAACCACATTAATACACTCGAGTTTCCAGCAGCTTGTGTCCCAAGTTTGGAAAGGCAGGAGGAAAACAGGCATTATGCTGCAAGAGAGAATAAAATTAATCTGCTCCTGCACATGGATAGACAGAACAGAGCTCTGGCAACAGTCACCACCACCACCACGGTCTGTCTTGTGGGGTTCCTTTGCTTGTTTGCTTTAAATTCATCTTTAAACCCTCCTCCTGGGTTGACTATGGGGATACTTCCTTGTTGTCTATAACAACGAAGTACATGGTCTGAAAACTCTTAGGTTTTGGGTGCAGTTCCAGAACCGAAATCCACACCACACCCGGGTGCCCTCCTCCCAGATGCCACAAGGAAAACCTGGGAGCTGATGAACTTTGGAAAATCACCAGAACACGAATTCCCCCCACACACCGTGTGTGGAACCAAAACATGTTTGCTCATCCCAGCCTTCTGAGGGTGCTTCCTGCAAAGCCCTGCTCCAGACGTGAGCGACGTTGTCCTGAGTCACATCTCCTATGGCAGGAGATGGGCACGGACTTGTCACACAAGCAAGTTGTGAGTAATTGGTCATCACGGAGTGGACCCTGGATTTGCCCAATGCAAGAAGCTTCTACTGACCTCCAAGGAGCAAAGCAAGTGGAGATCTGCCCAGCAAGGTAAGCAAGAGAACTTACACATGAATTGATGGAAGAGAGAACACCCCTGTCAGCCAGCAAGAGCGTGATAAAGATTTGGCTCTCCGAGCCAAGTGAGAGTAAGACGTGTTGAGAGTTGTGCATCTGCCCTGTAGCTGTTGCTGCTAGCACATCATTTGAGTTTTCCTATATCCAAGTTGACACAGACATAGTTAAAAACTCAGGCAGTTTCCAATTGCAGAACTCATGAGGCCTCAGACACAGCAGTGAAAGCAGCCACAAAAGCCGATGATCAGAACAGTTCTTTCTGCAGGCTGGGCTTTATGGAGGTGAGAAAATACCCAACATGTTCAGTTAATCCCGTTGGCTGTGGCAGGGGCAGCCCTTTCCACAGATACTCCAGGAGTAACTGCAGAGTAGAAGGCCAGGATAAAACGTTGTTTTAAATAAGTACAGTAGAATGTGTTCTGAGGAGGGCAGGGGGTGGACAGCAGATGCTCACTTTGTAAACAGGCATTGTCATGAACTAAAGCTCAGGAACTAAAGTGCGTGAGCTCCAAGCACCGGTGTACAGCAGTGTCTATCAACTGCTCTGGGCAATACATGCTCTTTCCTCAAGAAGAAGCCCACATTTATGAACTAAACCTTTTGACTGGGCACTGCCCTGCCAGGCAGAAAAGTCCAAGGTTTTTCTAGAACCAGTTCCAGGACTAACACACCCGTGAGGTGGAGGCTGTCAGAGCACTGGCTCCAGCACACCCTGTGAGATCAGCAGTGCCATCTTCCAAGCCAAAATACCATACTAAGAGTGGCTGACAACTGGCTGCCAAGTGAGGCATGGGGATGCCAAGATGCACTTCATGGCACTAAAAGAAACCTGTAGTGATCTAACGTTAGTACCTGACAGCAGAGGAGACCATGCAAAAGCTGTTTCATCCTATTCCAGCAGTAAAGCACTGAGGGAGATACTAGAAGTTCATTTCAACTCGCTCTAGAGTGGGGTTTCAGCTTTTTCTCCTTTCCATGTATGTTTCCCTAACAAGCATATCTTTGATCCATGGCCCAACGATCCACAGAGGTGATTCACAGCTTTGTGCAGAGCCACCATGTGGAAAAGCCAACCTTGCCTTGGTGATGCCTAATGGAGCCCAGCAGAGGAGCGTCCCCTGGCCCCTCACAGCACTGGCTGCTCCAAGGCAAGGACCCGCAGCAGCACGGTCAGTGTGAGCTGCACCGGATGTGATCCCGCACCATGAGCGGTGCCTGCCTGAGCAGGGATTATGGAATCCTGGCCAGAAAACCCCAAACAACTTCCCTGCATTAAGGAAAGCTTTCATTAGCTTTAAAGACAACCCACACTGCTTTCAGCCAGCCAGCTGTAAAGAAATACATCCATCAGTCTCTACACAACATTAACATGAGCATCATCAGGAATTCTACCTTCGTAAGGAGTTTAGAGCCCTAAAAAAATAAGCTAAAGGGCAGACATTAATTATGAAGCTGACTGTTATACACAACATCACAATACATGGTCTCTGATGCCATTCAGGAGGTGCTGTGGAGCAGGGCAGGTCAGGAACTCACAGAGCCCCTGCAGTCAAGCTCTAAGAGGAATTCCACCTCCTTGAGCACAAGCCCAGCCCCAAGGATCACCTACACAAAGTGCCCTGCAGAAACAGAACAGAGGCTGCTCCTCCAGCAATGTTTGTCTCAAGAACTTGTCAGAAGTGGAGCAGAACAAATGATCTTAATACAACTGTGGAGAGTTCTGATTAAACAGCACAGTCCTGTCCTTCAGTCTGGTTACAAGGATTTCAGTTTACCGAGATGGGCCAGCACATGAATCAGGGGAGCAGGAACACTGTGTACAGAACACGTTACCGGGATACTCCATGTTTTAATCACACTCCCCAGATCAGGCCGTGATGCAAGAGGCGGCAGCTGGGAATGCCACGGCCCTGCTCCAAGCAGTAAGCACACGACGGAGGCTGCCCCTCGGCACTAGTGCACAGCACAGCCCCAGCACACCCTGCACCACACCGGGACCTCAGCCACACACGTGAGCACACTCCTGCCCTCGCACTGGTGAACTGGCATTGGCAGTGCCCTTATGCACTGCTGAACGGAGCAACAGCCCTGTGCTGAAGAGCTCACATTTGGGTTTTGTCTTCAGAACCTCTGAAGGAGCAACCAGAGCTCAGAAAACCCCAACTAAAACCCAGACGTGGTCAGTGCAGCAGCTGCTCCATCATCCCAGCACACAGAACAGCACGAATGTAAGGAGACCTTAGAGCAGCTCCAGTTCCTAAAGGGGCTGCAGGAAACCTGGAGAGGGGCTTGGGACAAGGGCCTGTAGGGCCAGGCCAAGGGCAATGGCTTGAACCTGCCCGAACAGGGCAGACTGACCTGAGCTCTGAGGCAGACGCTGTTCCCTGTTTGCAGGTGCTGAGGCGCTGGCACAGGGTGATGGCCCAGAGAAGCTGTGGCTGCCCCATCCCTGGCAGTGCTCAAGGCCAGGTTGGACACAGGGGCTTGGAGCAAGCTGCTCCAGTGGAAGGGGTCCCTGCCTGTGGCAGGGGTTGGAGCTGGATGGGCTTTGAGGTCCCTTCCAACACAAACAAGTCAGATTCCATGAAATGTACAATTCTCGTGTGCCTCCGACTCAGTAACTGGCAGCAGTCAGCAGGAGGTTCATGCTCGTGGGAGACCGGGAGAGGGGAGATGCTCTTTGAGGAAACAGAAGAAGCAGGCTTTCCCCTTGTGCATTATGGGGTGTGACCACCTCCATGTGCCACCTGCGGGCTCTGCCTTTCCCCCAGCCCTGCCTCCTGCTCCCCGGTACCCGAGAGGGGAGGAATGGTACATGCCAGGGCCCCGGCAGAGCCCATCACGGCCGGCAGCTGCCTCCCCTCTTATGCTGCTGGAGGAAGGAGGTGGCTTTGATCCTGCTACAACCCAAGAGCTTCCCTGTGGTTCTAGAGCCTTGGGCGCTGCAGGGCTCCTCACCCTCGGCACAGCCACACGGCTGCAGTGCCTGCCCCCTCAGACTCACAGGCCGCAGGGTTGGAAGGACTTCAAACATTATCCATGATCGCCCACGGCAGGGCAGGCTCGGCCCTTCAGGACTCCATCCTGACAGACAGGCTATTTTTAGAGCCTCTAATACAGGAGAGGAAAACAGATCGCATCCACCAGGGAACGCATCTGCTGCTCCCAGAGCTCCTCTTACCCGCCAGCGCGCCCTGTACCAACAAAGCTGGGTTCAGCTCCTCAGCAGAGGGACTGTATCCCTGCTCTACATGGCACAAAGCAGTGTTAGGAGAGTACTACCCTCAGCACATGCACCCCACACCAGGGACTAAACCCACACAGTGAAGTTACTTTAGTTCTGGGCAAGTGTGCCTCAGAACATGTGTTTGAAACAGTTCTGTTCCCCCCTTCTGTGAGAAGGGCCAATCTGAGCCACAGCAACTGTCAACAAGTACAGAGGAGGTGGTTACAGGGGAGGGATACTCCTGTGTGCTGGTGCAGACTCTCCAGGGGTTTCATTTCGCCTTTTTCACCATGAGTTCAAAGTAAACTCGGCTCATGTGGGTGAGTTTCCACAGGAAATCCTGCCCTTCGTTCACTCTTATCCCTACCGAGAGCCATTTCCTTTCGCTTGAAAGGCAACTGCCTCGAGTCCTATGCCACAGTGAATGCTCCGTAGCACTAAATATAGATTCCCAAGGAAGGAAACATCAGGCAGACAACAAAAGTGAGGAACGTCAGCATGCTCCGTGTCCGATGTGCAGGCTCTCTGCAGGCGTGCCTGGCACAGAGCACACGCTCAGCAAGCGCACGCTGCAGGGTCCTGAGCAGCGTGGAATGCTCCTGGGCTGGAGACAAGCACTTGTCACTTGAAATAAGTCCTGAAACAGCCCAAAGCAGAGCTCAGAAACACACCCTGCGAGCACCCTGCGTGACCCCCTGCCTGCTCCTCCTCGTGTTAGGGCACTGACAAAGTACTGACGCTTTAAGACCACAGGCACTTCAGCTCTGTAAGCCTGCATCCCTGTTAGCTTGGGAAGTGCCCCACACTGCACAGAACACCACCATCACTAACTGGTGTCCCCTTCTCTGCACATCTCCATCCCCAGCACACGTGCATGTCACTTGTGAAAGTTAAACTTTGTCTA
>NDXB01009350.1:0-19800 GCA_002631895.1 Agapornis roseicollis
CCTCCCTCCCTCCCTCCCTCCTTCCCACTGCTCATTCTCTGGCTTTGAAGCTTTCTGTATTTCTGTCTCTCTCCTTCCTGCTCTTTGTTTTTTTTTCTGCCTGTCCCTGAGGTGTCACCGTCTTGGGTGATGGGCTCAGTTGTGCCCTGTGGTAGGTTGGTTGGAGCCAGCTAGCACCGGCTGGGGCAGCCCCAGCCTCTCCTCACCCTGTAGTGTCACCCCACAAAAACCTGGTCACCTGCAGTTAATACAGGCAAGCAGAAAGATTATGCAGAACAGGGTGAATTTTAGCTTGATTTCAATCTCCTTTGCTTTTTCCCATGAAATAGTGTAGGTAGGTAAAGCCCTCCATGCAGGAATGAAACAAGCCCCTCTAGACTTCACAGTGGTGTAGCCTTCCTAGTTAGAACAAATTTCGTCAGCTGGTAAAAAGCATAAAACCTGGGAATTGCTGATTCGAATGTTCCTTAATTAAATTGCAGAATGCAATGTAATGTAATCTTTACTAATGCTTTGTTAGTAATGCATTATTATAAGACCGAAAATGGCAAATAGCATGCATCACTTAAATTGACCATTTTATTATGCAGCATAAGCTACCTGGGACTTCTTCTTCTGAGGTTTTCTGAATGAGATCAGTATGGAATATTGATTAGTCGTAAGAATTACAATATGTTTCTCATTACTTCTTGACTGAATAAAATGAAAAAATAGTAAAATAAGTTGCTGTAGGTTCTAGTCTGTCTTGCTGTTCCTTTGAAAATTCAGAGGTTGAGTTTGTCCCTGTGCAAATTGAACCATAATGTTAAACTGGGAATTTGAATGTTGCTTTTCTTAATGAATATTAGGAGTGCTGTATGGGCTCAAAGCTCTCAGTTTTGAAGAAGTTTAGATCCAGACTTAATTTTGACTCCCACAAGATGGTAGGTTTGCAGTTTTACTGTTTAAAACACAGAGTTTATACAAACCCTGCCATTAAAATCCACATTGTTTTCTTTGAGGACTCTTGACTGTGCTGCCATAAAACAGTCTTATCAAGAGAATGAGGCACTTTGTGCCCTTGCTGAGAAAGAAATTGGCTGAAAATATATAATATATATATAATATAATAATATAATATATATAATAAAATATATAATATATATAATATAGCTGTTTCAGAAGTGAAGCTTAAAGTATCATCTATAATGCAATGTACAGTATAATGCTAACAAAATTAGTATTTCATAAAACAGTTTGGTGAAATTTTTAATATACTTCAAATATGATATGGCTCTGCAGTTTGTGATGGGACCACTACATTTGACTTATTAGTCTGTGTTTTTGCTTTTTCCAATGTTTTACTGTTTCCAACATTTTGTAGTCTGAGCAGTTTTAAAGATGCGTATGTCTTGCTTTAAATCAGTTATCAATTTTAATGCTAATGAATTTCATGGCTTCAAGAGGGAAAAGGGTGGACTTTGATTTTTCGCTATGAGAGCGTTAACCACAGGGAGCTGCTCATAAACCACACCAATCTAAATAATTCCCCATCCCATGTAATGTGGATAACAGAGAATCTCAGTGTCTAGGATTGTCATTATTCAGACATTGAATAGTTGCAGCCCTAGGACCAGCTGACCTTAGATTTAACAGAACCTCTGAAGTAAGTAGGTATCCCTTACCTTAGTAGAACAACTAAGAGTTTTAAGATCTGAAATATCTGGAGATGCCTATTTTGAAAGACGTGATATATCCAAATCCCCATGTTGCATCCTAAACATTTCACAACTTTTTTTATGGAACACTTTTTTTCCATGCAAAACTTGGCAAACTGACTGCCATGTGCTGTAAAATCAGAGAACTGCAACAATTTTCAATGAAATGGCAATCCCAAATTTATATTTAGAGTACAATAGATGACTTTGCTCTACGTTAAACACAGTCCTTTCCTATTCCACAGCAGTATGTGATGAGAGAGAAGGAAGAAGTAAAGACCTCGCAATTACAGCAACCCAATGGGGTCCTATCGCAAAGCCCAGTGAAATCAAACTAAGTTTTTCCCATTTGTTTCAATAAGGACTGAATTAACTTGAATGTGAACAAACAGCTTGATGAATAAAGCTAAGATAATTTAAATGGCTTTCTTTCACAAATTAATTAGCTTCCTTTTTTATTTTTATCAAAAAAAAAAAAACAACAAACAGGAAATAATAACATGAAAAACTGTTTACCTTAAGACTTTAGCAGTTAATTTCCAAAATTAATTTAAATACTACATCATTACATTTTATTGTAACTTTTAAAAAGACCAAATACCATGAGCTCCCTTTCAAAAAGAGTCAATTGGAGTTACACAGACTTACTGAAATTGCAAAAGGCCCCATACAATTCCCGCAGACATTTTTTAATGTATTAGAACAAACCTTTAACAAAGCTCAAACCTCAGTCATTAGAGAAATCTTCTGTGGTTTTTCTACTTTTGTGTATTAAATTTTAGTGGGAATATTATTTGCATCCTGGTACATCATAATGGTATGTTTTGGCAAGAATACCAGAGCTTAATTTGAAAGGAGGAATAGTATTTTTGGTTATTTCCAGGTAATCACTCAATCTTACTTGGAATATATCATGGCAGGATCAGAGTAGCAATATGAGCTTATCTTTTAAAATGTCTAATATATTAATATAGTATTAATGAGCCTTCTTTACAGCAGGGACCTAATGTGCTCTGGAACTCCCTACGCACTAAAAAATTCAGAAATAAATCCCAATTGCTAAGGGCCTAACTCAGAGCTCTCTAAAGTTAGTGGGTCAATTTATAAATTCCTTGGTAAGAAACTACTGAGTTATATCATTTAAGGGCAGAACTGGAGCCTAGAAAGCAGCTTAAGAACGTGATATAAGTGCACCTGGAAATATAATCTATTTTTTTTCTACATATTTTTTAAAGTTAATGTATAAGTTAGTTAGCAGTGCCAGTGAGGAAACGCAGAAGTTACCCATTTCAGACAGAAATGCAATCCTGAGTGAATGAGGACACAGTAAAAGCAGCTATGAATTTGTGTGAATCAGACCACTGGTGGGATGTATACATTGACTTCAGAGAGCTTTAATTTAGGTCTCAGACAACATTATTGGAAAACTTACAGCTTAAACATGTGATGTTAAAGTAAGCCTGTAGGATTGCTTTGAAAACAATATATGCAATGGATATAAGGATATATGTGTGGAATCTGTATACCTTATACAGTAGTTCTTAACAACTTCAAGAAACCATTCTGTTACCTTTTGTGCAGAGTTCAGAGACTTGAGATAAAAATGAGAACCAAAGGATTTTTGTATTGTGGCAATTTCTTCACTGCAGCGTCTGAGCTTCCATCATAACGGAGAATGTGGGAGGTGAATAAAGATTTCTGCTTTGCATCCTTGGTTGAAAGCTCAAAAGCTATGATTGTGTACTTAATGGTCTGCCTTAAAATATACTCTGATAAAAATATCTACCTTTAAAATCTGAACATATACATTTCACTACATATAATGAAGAAGAAAAAGAATTTCTTCCTCCTAAATTATCTGACATCCTATCTATAAAGCCAGGGACAATAAATTCTCACTTGATATTTCTGGGAGTTGGCAGCTTTCATATTTCCCATTACTCAGAAGATATAGGAAGGGGTGTGTGTGTTTGGAAAAGTCACCAAAAAAAAACCTAAAAAAAAAAAGTCTTTTAAGTGTATACCTTAAAGCCCCAAGCCAAAGTAAGAGTCATGTAGGTATATGCTAGACTAGAGAAATAGTAGAGAAACTGCTGTTTGTAAGCAGCTAGTACAAGTGTATGCAAAAGACTTAAATCCTAGTTAAGTTCTATCTTCAGGGATAAAATGTTCTGGAGACCTTACAAGAGCTCTGTTTTAAATAGAGAGTTTCATCTGAAAGCCGCAGATACCATTTATCTTCTGTACAGCTTTATATTACCATCTGCAATCACTTGTCTAAATTCAAGGTCTCCTCCCAGAAATCTGCAAAGAAAAGAAAGGTTTAATCATAAAAAAGGCTTTTGCCTGGGTCATTACATCACTTAATTGTGAACAATGCAGCAAACAAAAGCAAAGATAAGCAAAGTAATTCAAAGTTGTAATTTTTTGAATAAGCATTTTTCAATGTCTGTAATAGGACACAGGAGAAGGACTTATGAGTGGTGGTCGATGAGAAAATGAACATGAGCCAACAGTGTACGCTTACAGCCCAGAAAGCCAAATGTATCCTGGGCTGCATCAAAAGGAGCGTGACCAGCAGGTCAAAGGAGGTGATCCTGCCCCTCTGCTCTGCTCTCATGAGACGTCACCTGGAGTATTATGTGCAGTTCTGGTGTCCTCAACATAAAAAGGACATGGAGCTGTTGGAACAAGTCCAGAGGAGGGCCACGAGGATGATCAGGGGACCAGAGCATCTCCCGTATGAAGACAGGCTGGGAAAGTTGGGGCTGTTCAGCCCGGAGAAGAGAAGGCTGCATGGAGACCTCATAGCAGCCTTCCAGTATCTGAAGGGGGCCTATAGGTATGATGAGGTGGGACTGTTCATTAGGGACTGTAGTGACAGGAGAAGGGGTAACAGGTTCAAACTTAAACAGGAGAGGTTTAGATTGGATATAAGGAAGAAATTCTTTCCTCTTAGGGTGATGAGGCACTGGAAGGGGTTGCCTAGGAAGTTTTGAGTGCTCCATCCCTGGCAGTGTTCAAGGCCAGGTTGGACGAAGCCTTGGGTGACATGGTTTAGTGTGAGTTGTCCCTGCTTATGACAGGGGGTTGGAACTCAATGATCTTAAGGTCCTTTCCAACCCTAACTATTCTATGATTCTATAGAAGCATAGAAGTGCTGCTGATTTATATTAGTATGTCTGAGAATAACATTAAAGGTGGTAAAGTATAATCTAATAAAGACTCTGTTACATTTTGAAAATAAGCAAATGCCTGCCAAACTAGAGCAGATNCAATGATCTTAAGGTCCTTTCCAACCCTAACCATTCTATGATTCTATAGAAGCATAGAAGTGCTGCTGATTTATATTAGTATGTCTGAGAATAACATTAAAGGTGGTAAAGTATAATCTAATAAAGACTCTGTTACATTTTGAAAATAAGCAAATGCCTGCCAAACTAGAGCAGATGGAATTCAGGTATTGCAGTATGAAACTTCATTAATAATTTAATTATCTTTTTTTAAACAACAAACAATGAACCTTTTATTGTCTTTATGTAAAAGCAGGTATCTTTTACAAGGACAGAAGAGGTAAGAACCATGTTATGCTGGACTGGATTCCAGTCCAGAAGTCATGCATCTGACTGAGTCAGTCCTGGGCTTGAAAAATCCCTGTGTAAACCAAGGAAATTGTCCATCCTCTGTCTCTCATATGCCTATAATCTGATAATTATTTCTTTTCTCCATGCCTTGACAAACCAGAACTAAAAAAAAGAGTTTCAGAGATTAGCACAGTAAATTCAGTAGCCAAGCATGTTGGACAGAGGTTGCAGTGGCAATGCACTTAGAATATGAAGGTTGTAGTTATGCACAGGGGCAACTCTGGCAATGGAGGTGGGTCCTGTGACTTCAGGAGTCTTGCTAAGCCAAGAAAGTGGTGCATTTTCTAGCATCAGAGTGCAACAGAAGCAGAATTACAGCACATCTGACAGTTAGAAGAGGAAATGAACCCACAGCAAACTTTTTTGCATAACCCATTTTCACTTGCTACATTGCTGCCCTTTCATTAAAAAAAAAAAAAAAAGAAGAGAGATCTACGTCTCCCTCGTCCTCTTTGTCTGATTGTTCTGGCTGCTTTCCTTGTGTGAATAAAAAGCATTTATACAACCACACAGGGAGCTTGATCAGTGAACTGTGCCGGCTGAAAAATAACTTCCACATAGAGAGATTTGAAAGTCATAGTTTTCAGCCATGCTAGCTTCCTTATCTAATTCACTGTGTAGTGACTCAAACCCTGACACTGGCGCAAGGGAATTATCAGACAGGGATGGCTGGGAGTGAGGGCACCCCGCCCAAAGCAGCAGGAAACATTTATGCAAAGTTAAACAGTACAGATGACAAAGGTAAAAGACTATGTTAAGTCTTAGTGAGGTAAGTTTTGCACACATGGGGTTGTTCCCCATACTGGCTATAATTTTCAAAACCGTGTTTCCTGATAGAAATGATGTGCAGAGAACCCCCATGTAGAAGTTTAAATAATACTCTGTGAGTGTTATAACCTGGTTTTTAGTATGAGCTTGAGGTGATTCCCCGCAGTGTAGGCAGCCTGTTGCATCATGTTTGAGAAGGAGACAATAATGACTGCAGTTAAACATAGCAACATACACTCTGAATAGAGGCACAGATGTTGAATATGAGGCATTTCATAAAAAGGCTTTGGAATCCTGTGCATTTGCTATAATTCACATTCAAAACATTGGCAAGATGGGGACATTAGTTTTTTTAATGCTACACCCCTATAAATTATTTTTCCTCATACCTCATTTCCGTATCTTCCACTGGTAATTTGTAAGAACTGGAAATCACCTATAATTAACAATTCTAGTAAGAATACCTAGTTAAAGGCTTTGCTGACACAGTACAAATGGAGAGTAGCATATATTTTTCTTTTATATGTCTTTTTCTGAGCTAGCATTTTGCATGCTAAGATGCCAAACTGTTGTTGCTTTCTACTAGTAATAGCCATAAATGTTAAGAATGAAGTGAAAATAGCTTAGAAAATTACCATATATTTTTTTTCTCCAATAGAATGCAATAAAACATAATAGGTATTGTTTATGGCATTGCAGACTGGTTAAATTTAGCGTGCTTTTTGCATCGTGTCTATACTGGCTATATAAATCAAAGATGGTAAAATTCAGCCAGTATATCATGTCAGCATTTCTAGCAACATTATAGGGATATTACCTGTGCAATCTATAGGTTTTCATATTAGGCCATATATATATTGATAAAACCATAGACATAAGCCCAAATATGTGGATGCATACACATGGTTTTAGTCTGACATGACCTGCTCTTGCAGTTCTTGTGAGTGAGGAATTAATTGTTTGTTCATTGTTTTATTTTAGTTTTTCCTTTCTGCTTTTTCATATCTATGCAAATTCTTTCCTTCTCTGCATTTCTGAGGTTTATTATAGGCAACATTATTATCAAAATGATTTAATATTAAAAGCTCCGTGGAAGGAATTAGAAATACTTCCATTAAATAGGATCTTAAATAAAAATAATAAATATTTTTTCTGTGAAATATATACATATATATAAACATCAAAAGAGGAAAGTTTCTACATTGTACTGTAGGTATCATTTTTAATTTTATTCTCTTTTATGTGGATGCACAAGTCTGCTTGATCTTATTTGAAGGGGATATTGTGAGATTTAAATGCTATTAAAATAAGGTTTAGTTACTTTTATTAGGTAAAAAAAAAAAAAAAATTTAGATTCTTTTACCAGAGCCTTCAGGAGGATGTGGTTTAATATTAATGAAAACTTCTATTGAGACATTCTGGTTACAGATTCTGGTAATAATGTGTGTTGAACTTATAGCATAAATTTTGTTAAATCCACTGTTAAGATTTCAAAACAATGGTGCGCTATCTTGAAATGAAAAGCATTACATGTGGACTGTTTTTCAATAAAATAATTTCTGAAGAGAAACATGAACCTACATTACTGCTACTTCAAAGCAGTTTAATTTTTGCATGGGTATGTGATGTATTTTTGTTCCCATATAAACTTTGGTATTCATGTATACTTACAGCATCTTTAGGTACTGAAAGGAGAGTGCTTTTCTTTCCACATAGCAGCTGCTTCCTATTTATTTTCTAACACACACTTTTCTGCATTTAAAGGGAAGAGGCCTTAAAAGTTAAAACATCCCCATTTCAATTCCAAACCAGTTTGCAAAGTAGTCAGTCGCAAAGGTAGACTGCATGTATTTCCCACATTCCAAGGTAGAATATTTCATGGAAAGGGGGTTGTGCACATCATAGGTCAAGCTAGCGGAAAGGGTATGACTCCTGCTTTGAATAGCTCCTCCTCTTTTGGCACCAGCATTCAAATTCTTTGGCACTCAGGGCAGAAGAAGTTCTCTGCACTCCAGCCTGGCACTCAGGCATACTCAGTGCTTTCTTTTGGCATTATTCAACATATTGTCACTGTGACTACAGAACAAATTGATTTTTGGCATAGAAGCAGCTGCTGTAAATTCTTCTTCCTTGTAGGTGCACCTCCAAGAAAACGAACCAGGGAAAAGAGAAGGGCATGTAAGAGAAAGATGAAACAGGTGCTGCTTGAGCCTGATTTTTCTCAAAGCCGCAACATAATGTGCACTAAGAAGCAACTGTTTGTAGTAAAATAAAAAAACCAAAACCAGGTCTGTGTTGCAGGGTTGCGATAATCTGCATTTTGTTTCCCTCCCTAGTGCTACACAGGCAGCACTATCAGAATGGGAGTTCATCTGCTGAGAAGTGTGTAATTATTCCTACATGAAGAGCCACAAGTCAGCTGTTAACCTGTTTGCTCTGGGGACGTGAACTCTTGAGACCTCTCTGACAGGGTGGCTTTGTGTTGCTTATTGCATGTGGCAGGTAGCAGTTGGTGGGTGTCCTACTGTTTGCCAGTCTTCCTGAGGTTACTAGCAGTGCTGCATGCAACTGCTCAGCCAATTGCAGGGAATGTGATCATGGGATTAGCAATTAGATATATGTTAAGATAAATATGTTCACTTGTGCTTCAGTGCCCAAGAAACACTTGATTAATCATTTTTACTCCTGGTTGATATGGAAATGTTTGTGAATTGGGGTTTTCAAAATTTCTGCTTGATATTCCTAACGAGGAAAAGGTTCTTCTACAGAGCACTTAGCAGTATAGTCATTAGTATATTTGGTTTGTTTAATCTGTGTTTCTACAGCTGAGGAAGGCTTTTACTTTGGTATCATAGAAAAGAAATGCCAAATGGGTGCCTAAGTATCTTCCAATAGATAGATTCCAATAGATAACAGCATTGCAATAGATAATAGCATCGCAATAGAGATTGCTTGACTGAAAGGTATATTACCTGCACTAGCTGGACACTTGGAGGCAGCAGAGGGGTTATGTGCCCTGAATTATAATGGTTTTCGTTATCCTGCAAGCTTTATGGAAGTGAGGGGAGATGTTTACCAGTGACTGAGGGGCAGAAATCCAGAGGTGAGATGGGCACCTTGTAAGATATTCTCTCCTAAATAATGATCACCTAGGATGCATTGTAAGGATAGCCTACATAGCCTTCTTGGGTGTGCTGTTGGCATATTCTGGGGAGTTGTTTGTATGTGCTTTATAGGCTCTTATGAGTTGGTGGTTGTCAGTCGAATGTGAGGCTATATTTACCAATCCCCAGGGTATGTAAGAGTGTGTACATGCATATTATATTCCTTCATTGTCCTCCTTCATGAATTTCAAACATTGCCTGTCTTTTATCTTTCAGTGTACAGTGAATTGAAGAGTCTGGTATGTTGCCTTAGACAGCTTTGTTGTTTATGTGCAAAGTTTTGTTATCCTCTTCTAGGACTTTCATGAGTTTTAAGCATGGTGCTTAAAATTGTTTTAGCCAGCTTAAGGGTTGGGGCCTCTCAACCAATAGGCAGGTTCATTGCTTGTGGATTACATTGAATGGATCTTTTATAAGTAAATCACAGTTTTAAAACAGTTCTGTTTTGGCTGAGGGGGTAAAACACTAAGAACATTTCTAACAATAAAACAGCATAAAATGGAAGAGTTCAGCTCCCTAAGGATTTGAGCTTACAGCAGAAAATCTGATGGTCAGGTCAGAGATCTCTCCCCTTGAGAGTGGCTTGAGAGGTGTTTATTTATTTCTGGGGTGGCACGGCTGCAAGCTGGTGCTTAAACTGGTCAAAGGACTCGCCTCCTGGAAAAAAAAAAAATGTTCCTTGCCAGATTTAGCTGTAAGCTCTTCTGGTCTTACTTTACGGCCAATGCACTGGGTCAACAGACTTCAGAGCTGCAGCCCTGGTGATAGGGTGTAAATAGAAAGTAGAAAGTGAATTGCAGGTGTATGTAACTTCCTAAACCCCTGTTCAGATTTTTCTTCTCACATGTGCTCTTAATCTGATCTCAGACTAGCAAATTCCTTCACAGAATTACAGAGTGGTTGAAGTTTGCATGTTATCTTGTCCAAACCCTCTGCTCAAGCAGGATTGTCTAGAACCTGTTGTCCAGGACCATGTTCAGACATCTTTTGATGCCTTTTTCCAAGGATGAAGGCTCTAAAACCTCCCTGGTCAATCTGCCAGTGCTTGGTCACCCTCACAGTGAAAAAAATGTTTCCTAATGTTCAGAGGGAACCTCGTGTGTTTCAGGTTGTACTTATTGCCCTGGTCCTGTCACTGGCCTCCACTGAAAAGAGCTTTGCTATGTCCTTTTTCACCCTCCCTTCAGATATTTATACACATGGATGAGATCCTCCTGAGCATCCTCTTCTCTGGGCTGAACAGTCCCAGGTCTTTGAGCCTTTCCTTACAAGAGAGATGCTCCAGTCCCTTAATTGTCCTTCTGGCTCTTTCTTCAGCTCTCTGCAGTATGTCTTGTACTGGGGAGCCCAGAACTGGGGACAGTATCCCAGGTGTGGCCTCACCAGTGCTGGAAGGATTGCCTCCCTCACTCTGTGAGCAATTTTGTCTAATGCAGCTGAAGATACCATTTGCTTCCTTTACAGCAATGATACATTACTGGCTTCTGTTCAACCTGGTATCAACCAGGACCCACAGGTAGCTGCTTTCCAGCCAGTTGTCCCCCAGCACATAGCGGTGCATAAGGTTGTTCTTCCTTAGGTGCAGGGCTTTTCACTTCTTGTTGAGGTTCCTGTTGGCTCATTTCCCCAGCCTGTCAAGGTTCCTCTGAATGGTATCATGACCATTGGAATATCAGCCACTCCTCCCAGTTTAAGTAATGGTCATCAGCAGACTTGCTGAGGATGCACTCTGCCCCATCATCTAGATTGTTAATGAAGATGTTAAATAGAAATGGACCCAGTATTGATCCGTGAGGAATATCTCGTATTTCTAAAACATGTCTTTGGTGTATAGTTTTAACCAAACAGATATTCATCTTTCAAGACTGCTAATTAGAAAAATTATTTTTTTTAAACTGTATTAGAAAGCCTTATTAAAAAATAATAAAAAAAAAAAAGACAAACCAAAACCAAAAAAACAAAACAAAACAAACCACCACAATGTATTTGAATGAATTACTTTGGTTATGAATTATTTAAAATAGCTTATACCATTAATGTGGCAGGAGGGAGGCATAAAAGGCTGCCATCACAGCAGCATGTGGTGCTGAGGCAAGACTAAAACACACTGGTCCCTAATTTATGTAGTAGTAAATATCTTCAGACACATGCCTAATCTCATTCGTGCTCAAGACAATGCAATAAAGGCAGTGGAAGTTTTGCTAGAGGATTCAATGGGGTCATGATTTCCCATGAGCCTTTCAGAATTTAGGATTTCCATTAAAATGCTGTATAATTAAATGGCAAACAGCAGAGGTGGAACTGATATTTGTTTCACAAAACTCCCATTTTAGGATCATAGAATGGTTTGGATTTAAAGGGATCTTGAAGGTTATCTAGTTCAAACCCCTTGCCATGGACAGGGATGCCTTCCACTAGACCAGATTGCTCAAAGCCTTGTCCAGCCTGGCCTTGAACACTTCTATCTTCTCTGAACAACCTTCTCCAGTGCCTCATCACGCTCACAGTGAAGAACTTCTTCCGAGTATCTAATCCAGATCTATTCTCTGTCAGTCTAAAGGAAGCGCAGAGACCCTGGGCTTCCTGAGAAGTGCAAGAGCACCCCACCAGATCTGCTGAAGTTATCCTGGAGCTGGCAGGATCTGCATTAGGGAGGTTGGAACAGTGCTAGGACACAAGGCTGCTGCTGTACCACCTGCTCATTGCAATACCTGGACTCTTCTGGTGCCTGGGGCACCCCAGGGCCCATTGCAGAAATAATGGAGAGCTGCCTGTATTTAGCCATCCTGAAGAGACCTATGAAACAGGCACTCTATTATAATTATATGCAATTTTCACATACTTTTCTACATACAACCTCCCTCCAAAGCTGTGCCTCTCACCCCTAGTCCCCAGGGCGGAGGGTCTTTTGGGATGGGATGTCCCATTTTAGCAGCTATTATACAGCAACTGTCATAAATCAGCAATACTACATTAATTTACAGCTGAAAAGCCTATAAACCCAAGTGAGCATATCATCTTCTATTACTTTTTTCAAGTGAGAGACCTACTGTATGGGCTGTAAAGAAAAGAAAATGTAAAATTTTACATTTAGAGAGAAAGGGCATGTTGCAACAGGTAAATGCCTCCCTATGTGCATTATTACAGAAAGTTGGAGGTATAAGTATGAAATGTAATCTTGCTTGCTTTCCTTAGGCTAGGCAAATGAATAGAGAAGCAGAAAAAAATATAGGTATTTCAGTGGTTTTACCAATTTTTTTTAATTGTTTTTCGTAGAAGGAAATGCAAAATAAGAAATTCCAGTGGGAGTTTATGTTTTTGTTCCCTTTTGTTCATTTTCCTTTGCTAAGTTTGTATAACATAGTTTTGCTGAAAAAAAAAAAAGGTAGCTGATAATGCTGAATATTTTCAAATAGCTGCATTAGTTTTTTTGCATGTTTCCAGGGAAGATGGAATAGGTTATTTTTCTAAATAATATGATCTTGGTGCTACAAGTTTTTTGTGAAGTGTTGTGTTCTTAGTCATTTTGCAGGCTTTAGTGGGCTCCTTATGGTTATGCATCCTGTATAATCACTTACAAGAGCAAATAGGACATTCAAATTGTGCAAATAACTACATACATGACTAGAACAGACAGAGACAACTCCAAAACCAACCAGCACTTTCTCTGTGAGTTGCCTATTGCTAAATGTCTTAGACATTAGTCCTTTTTAGAGACACTATCACTAGCATATTTTTAGAGCAGTTTTGTCATCAGATACTGCTTATTTTCTTTTGTTCAAATATTAGTCTTGGATTTGTTACCAAAATATAGTGACATTTCCAGTAAGGATCTGGACTGCATTGTTATAAAAATATTTTAATAGAGTATGAAGAAATAAAATACATTCTCTGTTACTTTAAGCCTTTTAAGTTATGCTTTTTTGGATTACATGATTTCACCAAGAGAAATCTAAGGTTTCCACTGTAAAAAAGGTCAGACAAGATGATTATAATTGGTTTTTTCTGGCATTACAATACATGAAATGAATGAAATAGCTTTATCTTGTTAAGAGTTGACTTTCCTGAACACTGAGTAGTATATCTTGTAATGAACACCATGCTACAGTAGCTGCTTTGAAGAGAGCTGAACTGAATGGACCCTTATTAGAGGTGCAGTAAAGATGCTATGAAATATTTTTCTTCTCTTTTTGTGTAAGCCACTGGTGTAGGTGGAAAGAGGTTATTTTATGTACTTATCTGATGGACTATCTTACCTATGTGAAACTTGGTTTCTTTGAAATTACACAGTAAGGAAAATTTTCTATACACAATTTTGAAATTACAGAAGATAGATTTCTGGATTTTTTTCTTTTTTTTTAGAACATGAGGGGAATTATATTATTCAGCTACAGACTAACTGCCTTGTTAAAGCAGTATCTTTCATGTAAATCAATTGTATGGATTCCTTATGGGCTTCACATTTCCTCAGCAACTATTTATACTTGACGATGAGTCCCCTTGCTCTCCCTGACAAGATTTTATTACTGTAAATATATTTGATATTGACAGATGGAGATCAGAGAATAGAATTCATATGCACCAATTCCATTCCAACAAAGCCAGTAAGTTCTTGGGTATTGGTTTTATAGGGGTGTCGTGGTTTAAGCCCAGGCTGTAAATCAGAACCAAGCAGTCTACTCCCCCCCCAGCTTCCTTTCCTCCTCCCGCTCCTAGAGGGATGGGAAGGAGAATCAAAAGAATGTAACTCCCATGGGTTGAGGTAAGAACAGTCCAGTAACTAAGGTATAACACAAATCACTGCTGCTGCCACCAATAATAATAATGATAAGGAGAATAACAAGGGAAGAAAATACAAGAGAATACACCTGCTGACCGATACCTAGCCTTATGCAGCAGTGCACTCGCCCTTCCAGGGTAACTCTCAGTTACCTCTTGGGCATGATGTGCTGTGGTATGGAATACCTCTTCAGCTAGTTTGGGTCAGGTGTCCTGTCTCTGTTTCCTCCCAGCTTCCCCTCCTCCCTGGCAGAACATAAGACTCAGAAAGTCCTTGGTTAGATTAAACATTTGAGCAGTAACTAAAAACATCGATGTTATCAGCTCTGTTCCAAGGCTGAAAGTCAAAACAACAGTGCTGCACCAGCTACTAAGAATTGGAAAAATGACTGCTACTGCTGAACCCAGGACAAGGGGGAAAAAGAAAGTTATTCCTTACTCCAAGAGAATCCTATTTGTACTTTCCCTATTTCTAAGACTGTCAATGCCTAAAAAACCTCCTACGTGTGGAATGATTCACTCAGCATGGATTTATAACCATCATAGATATTAAGCTCTTTGAGGAAAATATTTTAGGGAAATTTTTTCTATTGTGAATGAAATCCGTTTGAATGAACATTGCCCTATGATGCAAGGTTCATACAGAGATTTTTTTATCACTGAATCCTACAGCAGGGAGCCAATATATTTTTGGAATAGTAACGCTTTATCCTGTTGTAGGAGTCTAAACTGTATCTACATGTTGTTGAATGCATTAAACTGATCAGTTAAGGCTAGGGGTTGATTGTGAGTATGTTATAATGTTTATATCTAACCACAAAAAAGACTTAATTATGGAAATTTGCTTTAGGGATAAAAAAAAATCTGGCTATTCTGTGCTACTATATTCCTAAAACAGGTGTCCTCCTATATATATATATGTGTGTGTGTGTATATATATATATATGTATATACATAAAGACTATTTTTTCTTTCCCTTCAAGGATGTCTTGGTCTAAACCATCTTGTCATAAAAATAAAAAGTCAAGTCAATTAAAGGGCAGTTAGGGTTTCTTTTCTTGTCATCAGGATAAAATTTGCCCTTTTTGTTAGTCCTTTGATTTCTCCTTTTCAGACTGTATACTGAGCTGAGGAATAGTGTCACTGATTAACAGTTCTTGAATATCCTTTTCTAATGTATGCAATTTGCCCTGCTGTTTGTGTAAGTTCAGCTACTATTGATTTCAAAAGTAAGGATGCTAATTTATGAAACTCACTTTAATGGAAGGATTTGTTATTGTTAAAGAATGTAATGTAAAAAGGTGAGCAATGGCTAACTGCAATTTATCTGGGGGTTTGTGTGTCTTTTTTATGAAAAAGCAAGCAGTGCCTTTTTCAGAAGGCACACAGTCATTAAAAATCTGATTTATGACGTTCACTAATTGAAAGTGAGACGATAAGCCCTGAAAGTGAGACAATAAGCCCTGATAAGCATATGTTTCTTTTTTTCACAGAAGGTAAGATAATAATATATATGTATACTGCTGCACCTGGGTCAGAGCAATCCCAGGCACAGCTACAGGTTGGGCAGAGAAGAGATTCAGAGCAGACCTGCAGAGAAGGACTTGGGGGTGGTGGTCAATGAGAAAACAAAAATGAGCTGACAGTGTGCGCTTACAGCCCAGAAAGCCAAATGTATCCTGGGCTGCATCAAAAGAAGCGTGACCAGCAGGTCAAAGGAGGTGATCCTGCCCCTCTACTCTGCTCTCATGAGACCTCACCTGGAGTATTGTGTGCAGTTCTGGTGTCCTCAACATAAAAAGGACATGGAGCTGTTGGAACAAGTCCAGAGGAGGGCCACGAGGATGATCAGGGAACTGGAGCATCTCCCATATGAAGACAGGCTGGGAAAGTTGGGGCTGTTCAGCCCGGAGAAGAGAAGGCTGCATGGAGACTTTATAGCAGCCTTCCAGTATCTGAAGGGGGCCTATAGGAATGCTGGGGAGGGACTGTTCATTAGGGACTGTAGTGGCAGGAGAAGAGGTAACGGGTTAAAACTTAAACAGGGGAAGTTTAGATTGGATATAAGGAAGAAATTCTTTCCTCTGAGGGTGGTGAGGCACTGGAATGGGTTGCCCAAGGAAGTTTTGAGTGCTCCATCCCTGGCAGTGTTCAAGGCCAGGTTGGATGAAGCCTTGGGTGGCATGGTTTAGTGTGAGTTGTCCCTTCTTATGGCAGGGGATTGGAACTAGATGATCTTAAGGTCTTTTCCAACCCTAACGATTCTATGATTCTATGGTTCTGTGTATCTGTATGTCACAGATATAGAGCTATATAATATATAGGCACCTGAACATTTCACATATAAGTCTTTCTGAGACTACTGCTTCTGCAACAACTGTATTCTGGTATGTTATCTAACTGAATACATAGTCATATGAATTTCATTTTATATATGGAATTTCTGGTACTATAGGAAAGGCATTAGAATAGGAAAATATATAACTGCATAATTAGAAACTTGGTAAAGCCTGCACCTGCATATTATAGAAGTTAGTTGTCAAAAGTAATTGCCACCTATGAATCAATTTTAAGTCAGATGATCTACAGATATGATCAAGTTTTGGTGACCACATGTCAGGCCTGAGGCTAGAAATGGACTTTACAAGTTTTAGGTAGCTGGTCATCAAAAAAATAAATAAGGCTCAAGGCGGAGTTCTTCAGACAACTTATTACGTCTACATGGTACATCAAATGTACAGAAATACTGTTTTTGCTTGCAAAGCCGAAACACGTGTGTTAGCATAGCAGTAAATGTCAGCTGAGTAGCACACTCTATCAGAAGGGCTAATTAGCACTTACGCAGTTTTCCTGCTTATAATTCCAGAGCAAGCTCCCTCAGTGCTTCCTCAGGACCTTTGTGTTGTACTTCACTGCCCACACTGCATGAGCCATGGTCTTTTAAAGTGACCTTGGTGTTCCCATGGATCTGCTTCTCCCTTTTCTATCAGTTTATTTTCCATCACTTATGCAAAAGAGGACCTTAATTATAGACACCTATGACTTTCTGTATGACTGTAGCTGAAAGTGTGGCACAAGTGGCCCTTAATTCTTGGATTGCGCAGAGATAGTGAGACCCAAAGTGCTAGGTGAATATGGGGATCCAGTCCCCTGGAATGGAGCCTAGAATGTCCATAAGCAAGTCAGACTTGGACACCTTATTCTAGATTCTGTTGCCTGTAACTAAAGGTGTAGCATGTGTATAACAAGAGCTTAATGAATGTATTTTCCTTATTGCTAATAAGCTGTAATAGCTGTGGCTGCCCCAAAAAAAGCTGATGGGATAGGAGGTCAGTAAAAAAAGATGCCAAAGGCATCAAGAGAGACTTGTTATGAGAATCGCTGGAGGTGTGGGGGCTAGTATTTGTTAAACATTGATGTTTCCAAGACAAACAATTCAACAGATTTTTAAAATGGGGGTGTAAGCACATTGCATCTGTCTTACCATTTTATCCCCAGGTCCAAAATAAGAAAAGTCTGTTTGATTAAATTTGGCTTTCTGTATTGACTTTCTGATTTTGGGGAAGTCTTAGATACAAACTGAGTAAAATAAGTTTTGTTATATCATACAGCGTGTCCTACTGCAATAATAGTAGTCATATAATTGAAAAATCCATACTATTTAGTAGGGGGGTTTTATTAGTATTTTTATGGTTATTTAGAATTGTAAGCTATAGGGTATAATAAGGTGTATTCAGTATCATCTAAATGAATTTATCATTTTTTAAAGAATATGACTAATACTGGTGAACAGCTCTGAAGTTCCAAAGAATCAATTTGGAAGGCATGGTAAACAGCTGTAATAGAAAAAATTTCTGCTAGCTTTACTAATGAGAAAAATCTTTAATTTAACCTTTGAAATGCAGTATTGAGAACACAGAGTAACGATTTATTGAAAGTTACTAGAGTTTAATGGGAAATTCTTTACCATTTTCTTCCTACTTTATAAAACAACATTATATTCTTTTATAACCTGTGGCCTTTACTGTGCATTATTACTTATGTAAATGAAATCTTCCAAGGATAATTCTATGCTGTGAGAAGATGAATATCTTATTTAAGCCTAATAATATCTTACTTAAGTGGGTTGCTTATCACACTGTAGCATCACTACCATGAAATCCTTTTCAGACATTAGCTCACCTCTATAGATTGCTTTTATTCAACTGCCTTGTTGGTTAAAAGGGCATTATGGGGAAGAGGCATGCATTTTAGCATGCCATAATTTCTGCTTTCAGTAAGTAAATAAAGATGTTAGGAGGGCAGAAAGAGAAATGTTTCTGGTTTATATTGACTATATTTATATTTATATTTTGTAATGGATGATGAAAGAGCTTGCAAATTGATCAGCAGCAGGTTCTTACCAATACCCTGCTGATACTAGTCCATGCCTTATTTTAACACATAGGACTTTGTTTCATGTCCTGCATGTTCCCAGAAGGCAGTAAGTTCAATAACTGCAGATCTAGGTTGTAAAAGCTACTGTCATGGTCCGGGTGCTACTGAAATCAATGAGAGTGAGTGCTTTTTAAGAGACTTGAGTGAAGAACAATTACCTGCTGCTGCTAAATTACATTTTGCATTGGATCATCTTTAGGCTGGAAGCTGATAAGCATAAAAGTGGGGAGGTATAGAAATTAAGGAGCTGACATAATGACAGATGTGGCATACTGTAGTACTGAGATAACGTGCTTTGGTAAATTAGATCTGCACTTAAATAAACTCTCATAACTGTGAAAGGCATCCGAAGGGATATAAATTCAAAAGCATGATGCAGGGCTTAATCCTTTCCATCCTTTGTAAACATATAGAGCAATAGCACCTTGTTTGTTTTTTGGAATTCTTTGCGTTGCTTTATATTTTATGAATTCTCTGCTAGGCTGCAAATAGAGGCAGTTCTGTAGAAGGTGCTACAGTCCAGTTGAGACCTGAAAAGGGACAAGTGAACTATGCTGGGAGATATGGTTTACTTTACATTGGAGAACACATTTTGCCCATTCCTCATGTACTTGTGAACACAAAATAATTAAGTGGTAGAAAACTTGAGGGAATCCAGAAAGTCTTTGGTTTTCTGTCAGAATAATTACTCTCTCTAGAGGTGCACTTCAATTAACACTTCTGAAGGTAAAAATCCTTGGGGATGGTAAAACCTTGTTCTTCAAATGCACCATTGCTGGCTGGTTGTCAGGGCGCTCTAGGTACATTGATGAGAGATTATTTTGTTTTATTTTATTCTCCATGCCTGCTGTCAGAATGATGTATTTAAGAAAGTTGCTCTACTTGGAAGAATTACATTATAGGCATCTAAGATTCCCAGATGCCTCTGGGCACAAGCATCTTAAAAGTCTGCACCCTTTCTGGAGTGTTTTTGTAATTCATGTATTTTTCTGTCATTTCATATCACTATTTTATCACAAGACCGTCAGCAACAATATCCATTTTTGAATGTCCTGCAGCAGTGTTGGCTTGTTGTTATCTCTTGTCATATTTCACTCAGTGGGTTTGAAAATGTGAAGTGATGAATGGCTGCTTTTTTAATAACGTGTCCCATTCTGGAGCTTTCTATAACAGTAGTCAGTTTTCATTACTTTAAAGTGGGTCATTTTGGTTTGAGTTTGGTTTTTATTTTTTCATAATATAAGAAAAAGTTGCCAGAATGACAGTTACAAAGAGGAGTCCTCAAAAAAAAAAAAAAAAAAAAAAAAAAAA
>NDXB01009350.1:19915-35364 GCA_002631895.1 Agapornis roseicollis
AAAAAAAAAAAAAAAAAAAAGGGGTGGGGAGCTAGGGAAGGGAGAATATTTTTAGAATATTAAATTCCTAGTTTTAGTTCAATCTTAATGTACTAAGCACTAGAGTGGAATAATCAAAATAATCAAACCGAAAATAGTTAGATCTTTCTCATATTGATGTATCTTAAAACACTGGTGATCATGATACAAAGCTATCAAAATCTTACAGCCAGTCGGATTTTAGTAGAATTTTTTCTTTCTTTCAGAGAAATAGACTTAAGAAAGTAAACCTGTGCTTTAAGACATTTTTGAAGCAACAAAGGATGCTTTTATTTTTTTTAATTTTTTTTCTCCTATATATTTAAAATGAGCTACTTTTGAAATGAAATTTCAGAGATACATTTGCATCCTAATTACAGTCCATTTCCTGGGTCTACATTTAGGCAGACTGTAGGTTGGCATTTGGAGATTTCTGGGGCAGAGAAGTTGTTGGTTCTAGCTGAGCTACTGAAAAAATAAAAGGGAAAGAGATGAATGGATTTTTTGCTTCAGCAATCACCAGCTGGCAGATCAGCTCCTTGGAGCACTGCCAAGCAGCAGTTTACAGCAGCCCTGCAGCTGCTCTAGGCTCGGCTGGAACATGACTGGCATGAAGCCACCTTCAGCTCTGGACAAGGACTCAGCCTTCAAATTGGCAAACAGATGCGTTGGGATTGTAGTTTTGCTCACTCACGTCTAACAGTCATAGAATGCAGTTGGTATCCAAAAGTCTACTGCAGAAAATTTTGCATGAAACATTTACAGGAAAAATAAGGAAAAATAGGTTAAAAAGAAAAGTTTGAGTTTACGTCCAAAGTATTTTTTTTTGGGTGGTGCTACATGGTTTTTACTTTTATGAATTCAATCACAGATATTTTTCTTAGTCTGACCAGGTCATGAGGTTCCTAAATAACTGTAAAATGGGTGAGCAAGGAAACTCAGTTGGATTATATTCTTTCAAGATAAACTGTATGAATTCAGCAAATGAACACCAAACAACTTTATTCAACCCTGTCTATTGTGATTTTTATAAAAATGTTTAAATTACAGCATTGGACTTTTTTTTGACAATATTTGGAGGGGGGAAGGGGAGAATAATTTCACTGAGGGCAAGGGGAGAGGATTTCTTGTTGATTTTTACTCCATTTTGACCACTGTTTTCTCTTTTCCTGATGAAGAGCTATTCTTCAGTAATTTGTCATAGATAGCAATGGTAGTGTTGCTTTTTGGCGTTTTCCACTAAAATCTCTGTTAATTTCATATCTAACTATGCATCTGGTAAAATGAGTCTGTCTTTCCTTGTTAACCACCTCTGCCTTATTGCTGGAGAGAGGGCCAAACCAATGTCTTATAACACTGATGGCATATTCTACATTTATAATGATGTTTTAAAATCTAGGTAAATTAATTCTGAGTTTATCACCACCTAATATTTGTTTAATTCTTCAATATAATCAGAATTTCACAAGTTACAGTTTTACAAAAATAATAATGAATATTATTAAATAATTATTGATATATCCACACATACTGTGTCCCTGCATTGGCCAGCAACCATAAGCAAATATTTTGGAGACCTACAAATCCAGCATGTATTTTCCAAAATGAAAACCTTAATAAGGAAGAGGAAAGAAACATTGGAGTGCCAGATAGTCAAAACAAAGCATTTCATCAAGATCAAGGTTAAAAAGCAATACAAAATATTAGGTAGTTATGTCTTGTAACTTCTACTGGTACCTAGTTTCCACAACATGCCTTGCTTTGAACATGCTTCTGTACTTCTCATTTTCAAGACCACGTGATTCTTCTGTATTTACTTTAAAACCTACCTTGTAAGTATAACTTGTTTCATAAGATTTTTATTTCCTACAAGTTTTTACTTTTTATTCTATTTCAAGAGACAAAAGTAACTGCTAAGCCATTCTTAAGACAGTAAGACAACTGGTATGCAGAACCTCCAGCAGTGGTCATGCTTCTCAGTGGAAGTGGCCTCTTTAGCCAAGGGTACGAAGTTCTGAAGCAACATGTTTAAATTTCAGTTATTCACATGTCATGGTGTTTATGACTGAGTAATCCCACTGAATGAAGATTAGAACAAGAATAGCTGCAGATTAAACAGAAAAATTACATGGTTTTGCTGGCATTGCAATAGCAGTTAAAAGAAGAGAAATGGTCCTTAATTCCTAGACCTTTTACTCAGCAGTGTATACTACCACAAAAAACTCCAAGGTGTATATAGATGTATACTGATCAGAGTGCAGTATCAGTATCTATTTTTGTGAGTGTTGGGGGGGAGGTTATGATTAATCTTAAACATATTATAAGCCTTTCCATTGGTTTAACTTCAATTCTCAGACAAAGAATTGAGGCAAATAATCAAACAAACTATAAGCACATAGAAGAAAACGAGATGAACAAGAGCCAATATGGGTTACAAATCACATCAATTGTCAAACCAATCTAATTTCATACAACAGCACAGTAACAGGCCTTCTAGCTAGAAGAGAAGCTGTATATGTCAGATTTCTTGCTTTTAGTGAGGCTTTTGATACAATTTTATAAATGTGTTGTGACATTGAGTGATTTAGGGTCGCTGAAAGAACGACCATTGAATGTATTAGTAAGAGTAGTTTTGATACGAATTTATAAAAGTGTGAATTAACAGAATTCAATGTCAAGGTTTACTCTATTATTTTTTACTTGAATGGTGCATACAAAGGAAAATGAAAATTGAGCTTAAAATGGTTGATACAGAGACCAAAAGCACAGAGGGTAAGGGAGACCCTCCTATTGAGTCATGAAGTTTGGAGTGGACTTTAACTAGTTTTATAAACTCCTTATGGAGCCTAGGTTTGGCTGAATTCAGTCTTAGTCTTAGATCAGGACAATGGTTTATGTCTAATGGAAGAAATACAGGGAATAAGGAAGTTGCCCCATTGAGTCACATTGTTCAGAACAGACCCTCTTGCTTTCTAAACTCCTGTTGGAGCCTAGGTGCAGCTAGGTCTAGTCGTAGTCTCAGAACCGGTCAGCAGTTGATATCTAAAGCATTACAAATGTACAAATTCATGACAAATGGGATTTTTCACATGGCTTTCAGCTAGCAGCAGCCTGTGTTTTTAAGTTGGATCTTAACATTTACAAAGTGAATCAATAAGTTTTACTATACTTGCTATGTCAGTTTTGTACACACATACACAGGCATGCACACAAAGACATATAAAGGTATACCTGTTAAAATTCTTCTCTATTTCAATGAAATATTCACATCAGATGTCTCAGCATTTCTCAACAGTTGAGGATTGAGCCTCGAGGAATGAGGGGACTTCAGGCCAGGTCCTGTTGTCAGTTCAATACTATTTTACTACCTGGATGATGGACTAGAGGATATTCTTATTAAATTTACACCTTATATGAAGTTGGGTGGAACAGAAAACTTGTTAATGGATAAAAGGGAAATTCAGAACAACCTCGAAGCATTACAGAAAAGATCAGAAGAAAAACGATTGAATTAAATAGAGGCAAATGAGGAATTATGTCTATGTGACAATAATCAGCTGAACAACCTAGTAATAAGTTTGTAGAATAAAATCGTGGAACTGTTTTGAACAACCAGATGAACATGAGTGAACAATTTTGTGCTGTTGCCAAATAAAATTACTAACCTCATACTGGAGTAAATTAAAAAGAAGAAGGTGAAGAAATCCTTCATAGAATTGAAAGGGCTTCTTCTGCTTCCTAGTGGTAAGAGATTACCTTAAGTACCATGCTCTTGGGCCATCTACTTCAGGAAAAAAAAAATGTATAATTACAGAAGAGAATCTACAAAGACAAGAGCGATGACTTGGAGTCTAGAATATGAGTCATATGAGAAAAGACCAATGTGGTNGCTCTTGGGCCATCTACTTCAGGAAAAAAAAATGTATAATTACAGAAGAGAATCTACAAAGACAAGAGCGATGACTTGGAGTCTAGAATATGAGTCATATGAGAAAAGACCAATGTGGTATTTTTTCATTCTAGAGAAAGAAGATTAAGGGGTAGTTTGACAGCATTCTTCAAAGACATAAACAAGTACTCAGATATCAAACAGCAATTCTTTCTTAATTTCTGTGATAGGGAGAGATACAAGGAATAGACTTGCACCCAGAGAGGTTCAGTTTAGATATTAAGAAGACATTTTTTCTAAAAGTAAAGGTAATGTGGTGGAAAAGGTCATCTGAGGAAGCAATACAGATTATATTGACTTTAACAGCTGTTTAAAATAAAGAAATGTCAGGAGCAACATAGGGTAAAGCTGATGCTAAGTAGAAGTATAGAATAGATTAGATGTCCCATCATGAGATTCATCTCAGTTCTATATCCATCTTTAGGTTGTCAAAGGGCACAGGGGGTGACCTTTGGTAACTCCAGAAATATTCCCTTACAAGAAATGCAGGAATTTTTGGCAGGGAATTGAATTTGCCACTCTTGTCCCAGTAGGAAGACTTTACTTACTGTCACAGAAATAAATGAATTAAGAAAAGAAAAAAAAAATTGAACTCATAGACAGGTCTCCCCAACAATTATTCCACAGGAATCAAATTGAATTTCATCTCAACATCTCTGTGCTGTAGGCATGAAATGTAAGTGATGTTTTCCAGAAGTGTTCTACTCCCATCTATGAGTCTGAATCATCACTGAAGTAAAAGGAAAAAAAATTCACTCCAGAACTAATAATTTTTGAAAATGCCATCTCTGATCACTTAAATGCACTGCAATACTTATATACAAGCCTGTGTATAAATCTGTGTATGAATCTGTGTAGAAGGCCAGCCTGTCTACCCTAAAATAAGGATGTAAGCTGTGAACATTTGACTGTATCATTGTTTTGTGTTGTTTAAAATAGAAATGCGTGTGATTGTCCTGAAACAATATATTCAACTTTGCTATGGAATCATGGAAACACCCTGATATATTTTTAGCAAAGTGTTGTGGTAAAGCTTGGGGGTATTTTTAATTTTCTCAGCATTGTTCTGCAACGTCAGAGCCCTTGTGACGATGTAAATGTCAAGTTACTGCTGGTATGTCCTTTTATAGTCCTGTTGCAGAAAACCTATATGGACTAAATTTGGACTTTGGTTGCAAATGGACTAGGTGTTTTAACCAGTACCTGGAAAAGTGTGACAGCAGTGAATTAAGGTCAAATGTGTATTCCAAAAATAACTTCTAAAATAAAGTACAATTAATGCTATTATGAAAATCCTTCTTCACATAACTGCAGCTTAGTTACCCTAATCTGACTAGTTAAAAAAAAAAATAAAAAAAAAAAGGTGCACTAATTACAGTATAAGTTAAAGATTTCTTTGAAACATCATATGGACATGTTACAGTCACAGCTTGGCTAGTGCCATTCTTCAGCCAAAAGCACATTTACCTGTGAGCTGAGTTCCTGGGCATCGCCACTGGAAGCTACTTACAGTCAGTCCTGGAACAGGAAGAATTCTGCTTTGACTGCATTAGCATTTTCCCCTCCATGCTTTAGTTTATACACTGAAAGTACATTTTTTAAATGAGCGAAGGTCCTACAACCCTATCATCTCCCAAGCTAGGTGCTCTGTGGAGGACAAAACAAAGCAGCATCCTAAGTGCATACTGGAAATTTACAGTGATCTGACTTGCCATGTAGATAATTTCCCCTTCTTTAAACAAATAAAAATGCATGCATGCTCACACAGCATCAGAAGTTGCTAACATGCTCTAGTCCTGCTTACACTGTAATTTTCCCAGGCAGCTAAAATAAAACTATTCCTCTGCTCTGGCAGAGCATTTTGGCATTTATTTTACTGTAGTATATGACACAACACCTAGATTCAAGGGACAATGAAAATGGTTATAAGTGAATGTCTTTCCAACCCTAAATATTCGATGATTCTATGTTCTGACTTTAACCAAGCTATGACAATACTCACAAATGAGGCTTTTTATACTTTATAAGTATTTGAGAGTATTAAGAGGTGAACTCTATCAAATCACAATTCTTGTTTCATCATGTGAAATCCTTTTGAAAACCTGTTTATAATTCACAGAAACTTTTTATCCATTCATTTTGTTCTGTCAAAAAATTCTCCTTCTTTGATTTAAACTATTTTCATATAGAACATGCCAGAATCATTACCTATAATAAATATTTTACAATATTAGTTCTGTCAAATATGAGTGAACAGTTCTATTTTTTGCTATTAGTGCTTTGGGAGTTTTACCCGCATTTAAGATTCACCCCTCATTTAAAATCTGCCAGGCCTATCTGCTGCACATCTGTAGTGCGGAGTGGTTTCTATACACAATTTCCATATTATATTATATTATATTACTAATACTTTTGTTTGTTTTGTTTCCTCAGGCTACATATCCAAACAGAATGGTGAGCCAAAATCTCAGCACAAGGGACAGAAAGTCAGCACATACTCCCACAGAGGACCCTTTTAGATACTCATCAGGCAACCAGGCAACAGCCTATGAAAGCAAGAGCTGTCAGCTGTCTAGTTTGTGTCTGAGCAACCTCCTAAAAGAGAACGAGATTGCGGAAGTCATCAAGCATACTAGAGGCACATACGAAACCCTCACTTCAGAGGTCACTCAGAATGGTTTGGCCACCACGGCACCAACTACAGCAAAGCCAGCATCCAAGGCAGACAGCTATCCAGTGTTCTCAGGAACTCCAAAAGACCAAACTGCTGTACCTCGGCAGCATACCGCTTTCACAGGAAGACTCGGACAGCCTCCAAGGGGCCCCATCTCTTTACACATGTACAGCAGAAAAAATGTTTTCCTCCACCACAATTTACACACAGCAGAGCTACAGACTTTAGGTCAACAAGACGGGTAACAAGGAGAGTTGATTAAAGAGGAACATAAGCTCAGCAAGAGCTCAGTCTTCAGTTCTCATCTGCTGCTACTTCCACCTAAAAAAAATAAAGTAAAAAGTTAATGTTGTCTGTAGGTTCTATACTTTCCCACCAGGGACTGTGGCAAAAGGGTGAATTTTAATTAAATAATTAAATTAAATTAAAAAAGTTAAATAACTAGATTGACTTGTCATGCCAAAGTCACCATGGGTATAATAAATGGGACCATTTGACTGGCATTTCTAGTCCAATATTGGGTAATTTTATTTATTTTTTTTCTTCTATAAGCCACTATCATTCCCTGAATTTCTAGAAGGTGATCTTAAATAATACTGTGTATGTTTAATAATGTTACTGTTAAAGTAGATGTGAGGAATGAATAGATAAGTAATTAGTAAAACCTCTTGAATTTCATAGAGACTAGGGGAAAAACGAGTCATAAATCTTTGAGGACCCTCTTTTTACACTTTTTTTTTTTCTTATAAAATGAAATTTGCTCACTGGTAGAGGTGTGTTACTGTTTCCTGCTGTATGTATTTTATGAATGCCTCATGCCACAAGTAGAGGAAGTGACTGATTTTCTGCGAACAGGAAGGTTCATAGAGGCTTACCAGGTATTTAAGTCAGTAATTCAGTAACTGAGTTCCAGACTGAGCATGTCAACTTGGTTCTTCAACCTTCTTTCCCCTTTCCCAACCTTTAAGTATACTTGTTTAAGTATTTTTGTTCTATGAGGACATGTCAAGTTGTGGTGATGTTTGTGCTTTACAGGCACTGTATCACTCATGACACAATGTCAACTTCTATGCTATAATGTAATGCATCATGTATTTTACTTCCAAAACCAAGAATGGGTGAAAGACTAAAGACAAATTGTCTTATTACCCAGTTCCAATTACCAATTAGTAAGTCCAAATTTCTGTAGGTCGTATTGTCTGTACAACCTGGTTTTTACCAACTCAGCAGGTTTACTTGTCTTGGCATATCACACAGAAGTGAGCTGATTCTAATGCTACCTGATATGCAGCATGCTGGTCTCACAGGAATGTGAAATCATCTGACCACACCATGAACCTGTAGACTTGTCAGTTGCAAAAGATCCTGTTTTCCCCTTTCAGAGGGCTTGAAAATGGGAATCTCATGTCAAGTTACTCCAGACATGTGGTATATACTAAACATGACACTTAGTTTACAATCTTACTGATGGAGGATAATCTGAATGCTAATAGGACATATAGTCAACAGTTTATAAATAATCTGGCACATTTAAGTACAATTGAGGCAGATCTGAGACAAGACACCTCTCTATTTAACTTGTGATTAATAATGAAAGACAAGGGTGCAGCACATTCTCACACAAAGAAACAAACCAGTGTCACTTAACTGAAGTAGCTTATAATAAAAAATGAAGCTTCTGTAGCCACTAAAAAAAAGTTGTAACATTTGAAATGTAAGCCACTGTTGTAGTTTCAGCATATGCCATGTAGTTACATAGGGCATACAAAATTAAATAATGCTATAAATTTTATCTGCTTAGCTACCTAATACTCAAATTAATACAAGCATTGATTAGATTAATTAAAAAAACAACAACCCACAAAGCTATGAACTTGGCAGATACTCTACAAAGTCATTTAAGCAACCTGCGTCTTCAGGATTCTATTTATTGAGATTTGGTTAGAGTAAATTTTATGACATTATCTGATGTTTAAGAGAGCAGGTTTTGTCTAAATATTCTGTAGCGATAATTTGGGGTATTCAGAGCTGGATACAGAAGAATTAATACAAGCATTTGCCAGACTCCTTAGTGTTTGTGTGTGTTGCTACTGCCAAAACACAATGTGCAAAAATTGCAAACAGAGTTTGACTGATTTAACTATGGGTGCTCAGGACTTCAAGTCCTGCATTGAAACTCATAGTTTAAAGTCTAACAAAAAGATAAAAATATTAGTAACATAATTCCTCTACTAAGAATCATGTGTCCCTCTGAGCAATCTCTTAATGTCATGGTGGATTGAAAGGACCATTGGTTCTTAGTAGCAATACAAGTCTTGCTCACCTCAAGAGTTGATGTATGCAATTATATTTCAGATCTGTAAATAAATTAACATACACTGTAACCAAGGAATTTTTTTTCCAGGGTATACATGTACTATACTACATAAAAAAACCCCAAAACCAGCCAACCAACCAAAAAACACAGCAAACAAACAAAAAACAAAAACACCAACAAAAAAACCCTCTTCAATTCTGACTTATGTTCTATATCTATTGATTTGGGGTGTTTTTTCCTGGAAAAATGGACTTTTGGATTACACTTTATTAAAAAAAAAGAAAAATCCATCTATACATTTCAAAAAGAACATTTTAAATGCTACTATTTTCTTGGAGAATCTTTTATAAAGCTGAATCTTAAAAAAAACCTGGGTAAAACAGTTCAGTTAAAGTGAGGGATATTTTTAAAATGTCATCTTGAAGCTGTTTTGTATCAGTATTTTCAGCACTGCTATATTATTTGTAATACTAAGTGTAAATCTCACCCAGAGAAGGGTATTAGCCACATGTTAATGTACAGTACAGCAGTAACTGTAAACCAGAGGTCCTTTCTTTGATCCTCTTCTGTATATAGTAATCATAAAGCAACAGCATGTGGACATTCTTGCAGTGAATTGATTCCTTTGTACTAAAAATCTCTAGTTTTTTAAGAGTTCCATGTATAAAATGATTTAGGCATTTCTCCAGGGCTGTACATATCGAAAGACATGACACCAGGGGGAAAGGCACTTTTTATTTTTTCCACAGATGTACCTTTTTTCCATTTTTTTGTATGTTTCTGTATCACAAAGCATAACTAAAATTTCTACTGAAGATTACTTCTTGCTAATTCCTTAAATGTGTTAGAGGACATTTTAAGGAGGAGAAACTCCCCAAAGAAAAGCCATTTTCATTTGAAGCAATGTCTCATTATTTGAAACAATCACTTGACAAAAGAAACATTAGGTCTGTGCCCTAAATATTTTTTCGTAATTTAAGAGAGCCACCTCTGAAATTGTGTATCATTTCTAGACTTATCCTTGCTTCTTTTACTAGAGTTCTCTATAGGATTTGTTTATAAGATAAAATAACATGCTAGGGTGAACCCTGGTCCTTGTCCAGTACTGTTATTTTGGCTTTCAGAGCAGTGGAAAGGGTATTTTTGGTATACCTTGTGCACGTGAATGAAGTTCAAGCTATCTGCTTGGGCATGCTGGATGGAGAAGTCTTACTCCAAACCTGGCTTCTGTTTAGGCTATTTAGCAACTGAAAACATCCAGCCACAAAAATTTCTGCAACCTATTCAAGAAAGGCAGACCGTCAATACACAAAATGAAACACCCAGAATAGATTCCTTTTTCTCCATCTAGACTGTTATATTTAACTTTATTGCATTTCATTCCAAAATATGTATATTCACATAAATGTTAGAAGGGCTTTCCCTATATGTCTTTTTTTCTGGAAATTTCAAATGAGGGTGTATCCAGACTAGGATGTTCACATGAGATTTGGATAAGCATTTGAAAACTTACCTAGGCTACTCATGTTTGTCCTCCAATTTCATTGCAGTCACTGCCTAAAAATTGGTATTATTTCTTTTCCTAAAAGCCAGTTTGGAAGTAGTGATTTCTGTCTGTGCTTATTCACTGTATACTGCTAAATGCACAGTACACTCTGCAGACTAATCAAAATAGGCTATTACATATCAGTACTGTATTTTATATGCCATAACTGTTCAGGCATATCTTCACAGGTTTGATTGGTATGACACTGACTTCAATTTGACCATACTGTGTTGCATCACCAGACGACTGGGATTGTGGCCTTTAACCCTCTTAGCCTCAGTTTATGCCTAGATCTCTGAATTTGGAAATCTTTCCTGGTTTACAAAAAACGACAAGAAAATATTTGACCTAGCAAAAGTGTCAATTCATGATCAATAGTGAATGTACTTGGGTTTTGTTTCGGTTGGCTTTTTTTTTACTTCCATCACATTTGTAAGCAAAAATAACCCCTGCAAAACCCTATGCATTTACATAAGTAATAAATGAAGTCCAGTGGAGTAACAGTGACCTCTTACAAACCTTTGAAAGAAATACCTGCAACAAAAAATCCACAGGAGTCCTCTTACAGGCATTTGTAGTGGTTTTTAAGCATAACAGACATATCTGAGCAGATTAATGAAGCATGTCCTATGGCATCTTTTCTTCCACTCTTGCTACTGATGGTTTTTTTTCCGGAGGAGAATTTGCTGTGTAAAGCTAGTTCCAGATGAAATAGGCAGTACAGAGTGAAAACGTATATGGAAAGTAATGGTGGAGGTCTTCTCCCAGCTTGGAGAAACACACAGCATCATTTTCAGGAGTTTAATGTTCTTCAGTCAGAAAGAAGTTGGCAGAGATCTCTCAGGAAAACATACTCAGATCATGCAGGCCATGACTGCCTTTAAATGGAGTTTAGTCTAACGTCTTATGTAAGGCACTCCTAAGATCATTTGGAAATTTCAACAGATACAGAATGCATATTGCTGATTTTTTTGTTTGTTTGTTTTTTAAGATAAAAATGCTATGTGCTGGTTTTAACCTAGGAAGCTCTGTTTGGATCTTGCTTCCTCAATGATGATCTATCCAGCTTGTGAGAGTATATCCACTGTGATGCGTATTTTACTAACGCTCTATCTAATGAAAAGAAAAGATGAGAAAAAAATACTTCTATTGGTATGAATTTCCTATAAATCTGACATTCTCAATAGCCATGACTGTCACTTCTGTTTTGTATAGCTGTGAAATGTTTCTGGATTTGTTTTTTTTGTTACCTTCATTGCCAGCAAATCATTACCCTAGTCATGTTTTGTTGTTTTGTTTGGGTTTTTTTTGCCCTCAAGCCTGTACTTGAAGTATACTGGGAGGACTGTTGAGGATTTCTGCAGAAGTAATCCTGGTCCTATGAAAACAGGGCAACAGTAAGTTTATCTGAAGGTATTTGAATGATTCTTGGGGATGGAAAACCTTTTTTGACTGATCTTAACTATTAAAAATTTGTGAAAATCTGATGAATATCTCTTGGTTTTACAAATCCATATTGAGATTATAGAGTAGAAAATACTCCACTGAGAAGGTTTTTTTACTGTACAAATAATATCTTCTTATATTTTGCATTGTGACCCTTAGTGTGTCTCTCTGGATTTCAGAAACATCTCCTTTAGGTATGAACTTGTGCTGACTACGTAGATGGGTTGCACCACAGTGTCCTTTCTGCTTTAAGAAGGCCCCGCTGGATTTTTTAATATCTGATCACCAAAATATTGGGTATTTCCTCCCAGAACTGTTGTGCTGCTGCTAGAGTAGCATGCATTACATTCATGCTAAAAAAAAAACCACTCCCTAACTGAAAGCTCCAACTCTGTTGGTGGGTTGTCATTACAGCTAGTTTGACTGAAGACTGTCAAACTTACTTATGCACCTATATAAACAAACATATTTTCTGATTTGAGCCTGCTTTCATCACATTGAAAAAGACTTTGTTTAACATGTATATGAGTATCAACAGTAGTATTAGAATTTTATTTATTTTTAATTTTCCATTATGTCAAAGCACTTTATCTGAGGACTTAGTATGAACTACAAATTAGCTGGTATTCTTTTTCTTACTTAAACTGGATTTCAAGAGGGTTCAGAATTCTTTGCTTAACTTTAAGCATGTGAATAATCCCATAAAAGTAAAGCAATCAAATCCCACTTCTTTGAAAAGGTAATGAAAAATAATTTTTTTATTGACATAAACAATTTCATTCATGTTTATTGTTTGAAATTTATGGTATATGAAAAGCATTTTTACTTATATCTATATATAAATACTCTTCAAAATCCCCAGATAAGTAGAAAGGAAAAGAAACAACCTTTTACTAAAGTCTCTTGACCTGCTATGCCACCAGCCTTTGTTTTCAAAATCATTATTTTCTTAAAAAAAATATCTTCCAATTTCTTTCCCATGGTTAAAAGTGTGGAAAAAAAAGTTTTTGTACATACTCTACAGATTTTGTGTAGGGGTGATCAATATAACAAGGAGAGTATAAGCAAACAAAGTCCTTAATCAGTGATGCATCTGATGTTGTTTAAATNCAAATCATTATTTTCTTAAAAAAAATATCTTCCAATTTCTTTCCTATGGTTAAAAGTGTGGAAAAAAAGTTTTTGTACATACTCTACAGATTTTGTGTAGGGGTGATCAATATAACAAGGAGAGTATAAGCAAACAAAGTCCTTAATCAGTGATGCATCTGATGTTGTTTAAATCAAAAGGGTCAACAGTATATAAAACATGTAAGTGAAGAGCAGATGTTTTGTAGCTGGAAAAAATCTAATGGAAGGGTAGGTTGACAGACTGATTGCTCTTTTTCTGTTGAAGAGGTGGTGGTGCATAGCCTTTTTCTGTGAAATATACTGAAGTAATATTTATAAAATGAATCTTTTGGATTAACAAGAAATGAGATAAAATGATCACGTAACACCACAAAATATGGATAAGGATACTTTGCCATTTTGATAAAACAGCATCTGAGTGAACTTGTATCTTTTTATGACCAGGGTATTATTTTTATCTGAGGGATAAGTGTAAGTGGGGCAACACAGTTGCATTGTAGCACAGAAACAATTCAGGAAAAAAAAAAATAAAAATAAAAAAGATTTTATCCCTAAAGCCTTGAAATTTGTGTTGTCATTTCCAACTCTGAAGTAGGTTTGTATAATTGCATTAATGCAGCCATGGTAATGCCCTCATGCAACATATTGGCAACTCTAAACAGTATGGAAACATTGAAGAGAGTCATGACCCAGAACTTACATTGAGCTGCGTTTACTTGATAGGGTCATGAGTTTGATTTTACTTTCCAGTGAAAGACAACAATTCTTATGAGAAAACTTTGCCATAAATACCTCCATAAACAGTTCGGCGTATGTGAAATTCAAACTGATTTAAAATTAGACCAACTCAGAGTATTTTTTTTTAAATTGTACATGTTCTTTACTACTGTTACTGGCCATTAGAGTCTTTAAGCATTTTTTTTTTTTAACTGAATTGTTCTTTATGTATTAAAGTTGGACATTAACCTTAACTGATCATCTTCTCATTGTGTACTTGTTCATGAGTACCTTGCTGTCATTTTTGTTTTTTAAGCTACTGACCACTATAGAATTTGAAGGGTTAATAAGTCATTGTGTTTTGTATTATGTACCACTAAGCATCTATTTAATTTTAATAACAGTACAATGCATGGCCAATTGTTATATACTACTAAATGTAATTGGCAATACCATACAGATTACTTGAATTAGAAGTTTTAAAAGAGTAACAAAGGTGAGAAAAGGAGGAAAATATTCACTTGAAGATTAAGTACAAATAATGCACTGTTGAAGATTATTCAAAAGTGTAAGTTCTACACACGACAATGGAAAACTTTTTCACTGAACATAGAATTTCAGGATATCACTGATAGATGGTAACTTAAATTTAAAAAGACAGAAATGAGAATATTTTTTCTAAGAGATAACACAGTTAAAAGGCAACAGGATTTACAATACTGAAGATGTTTGTCACAAGGTACCTTACTTGCAGATATGTTCTGAAAAGAAACGTGTAAGATGTACATAAGTTCTGATTGGACAACTTCATTGGTGATTTTAGTGGGTTTACCCTACAAAGCTATAAATGAATGAAATCCTTTTTCTTACTTAACAGGCAAATATTGTTTAATATTTTAAATGTTTCAGGCCTTGCCTTTGATTTCAGTATCACAGTACCCCATTTTTTTAAAATTGTTTTGACATTTTTTAATGCGTGCAATAAGAACCTGATTGTTTCAAATTCAGTCTTTGTGCACTGACTGAAAAAAATACTTGGCTTTCGGAGACAAAAGCCCTTGTCTCTGAAGAATATCAAGCAGCATTATGTTGGGGTTTTTAATCAGATTAACTGATTTCTGTGGGTTACTTTGAAGAGTTTTGACAGTTCATACAACAGCACTATGGAATTCTATTGGTATAATTTAATTGACATTTGTTCCTATTTCTAGTTGGCATTATTTTTACTTTTGATGGAAAAATCAAATATTATTTTTGAATATGTAATAAAATTTTGATTTTTAACTGTAGAGGTGCACATTCAGATACTTCCATATTTGAAGTGAACATAAAGGGCTCTTACACATTTTCTTTCCTTTCTGCCAGAAGAGAATTGGTTAATAAAAATTCTGTTATTCTATAAGCCTGAGTTGTTTTTTTCTTTGAAATATCTGACATTTCTTTGACTTTTGTTCATAATTTTTTGTGAATTACATGTTGCACTTTAATAAACACAAATGCTTTTATGACAATGCTGTTAGCAATTTGTCAAAATAGATTTATATTATTTTTTTCCCTAGGTTCTTTAATCATTTGATGAGAATTGTATATTGAAGCTATTTGATACTGTGCTAATAATTAAGTATAAACACCTCTTCAGAACTCATAGAAT
>NDXB01009351.1:0-11540 GCA_002631895.1 Agapornis roseicollis
CTTGGACCTGCTGGTCACGCTCCTTTGGATGCAGCCCAGGATACGGTTGCTTTCTGAGCTGCAGGCACACACTGCAGTCGACTCATGTTCAGTTTCTCATCAGCCAACACCCCCAAGTCCTTCTCTGCAGGGCTGCTCTGAATCTCTTCTCTACCCAACCTGTAGCTGTGCCTGGGATTGCTCTGACCTAGGTGTAGGACCTTGCACTTGGCATGGTTAAACTTCATGAGGTTGGCATCAGCCCNAGGTGTAGGACCTTGCACTTGGCATGGTTAAACTTCATGAGGTTGGCATCAGCCCACCTCACTAGCGTGTCAAGGTCCCTCTGGATGGCATTCCTTCCCTCCAGCGTATCCACCGAACCACACAGCTTGGTGTCATCGGCAAACTTGCTGAGGGCGCACTCAATCCCACTGTCCATGGTGGTGACAAAGATGTTGAACAAGACCGGTCCCAACACCGATCCCCGAGGAACACCACTTGTCACTGGTCTCCAGCTGGACAAGTAAAGGCATGTTGTAGTTCCACATGGTCAAGATAAAGATGGTCTGTTTCTGTATTATTGTTCAGAATAATAATTCTGACTTGATTACATAGAAAATAACTACACAACTATAAGGAAAATATGCAGATGTGCTAGGAGTAAAGGAAGGGGGAACCCAGCTCTTTCTCCCTTCCTTCCAGCACAACAGAGCCTCCCTCTCCAAAGCTAAGTTTTCATTGTGCCTGCTTTGCTGCTCCTTACTGACATGTGGGCAACATGCAATCACATACCCATTTAGCAGAAATGGGCAGTAGGTTATAAGGGGCAGAGGAGAAAACCCTTAAGAGCCTGAACTCTCTTTATCTCTCCCCGTTAGTTCCATCATCAATTATGATGTTGTTTAAGTACAGCTGACATCATGGCATGCTTACTGTAGGCTCTTACCCAAGAGTCTAAATCTTTTCTATATTAATCATCCTGTTTATGCCAGGAGGGTTGTTATTTTAAAGGGTCCCTGGGGTCCCTGTTCACCCCTGTCTGGAACCTGCCCACCTTAGAAGCAATAAAGATGGCTGAGGGGCTTAAACATCTTGCAGTGTTAGGAGGGTAGCTAAGTCTTTTCTAAAGACAACACCAGTATTCTTACAGTCTTTAGGAAAGTTTCTTGATTGTGAAGAGCCACAATTATGCTGGACACAAAGCTAAGAAGAGAAAAGCAGGTTTGGGTGAAAATTGAGGGGAAAAATTATCTAAACCCTTGCTTTCACTTTTTTCATACAGCTATATTGCTCTTGGGCAGTAAGTGGGCTTCATGAGGATAATTGACGCTGTGTTAGCCTTGTAGCTGTGTTAACCTATATGTTGTTTTTGAGATGATACACTGTCTTGCAGTAACCTCCCCCTGTTCCTTATCATCTGTTTCTTCTACTGGCAGCTACTCAGTGAGGCTACTTTCAACTTCTCAGCTGCTGCTGTAATTAAGTAGAACTGCAATGGAAGAAGAAATGTGTTTGTCTTTTTCTAAGGGTCTGTCAGGGGCAGGGCACAAATTCTTTTGTTGGAATCCTTCTCTGATGACTAAAAAGGAGTCAGATTCATCTTTTTGAGCATGGAGATCTGTGGGGAAATGGGTTCCTTAAACAGAGCCTGAATAGTAACGGTAGTTTTCTTGCCTGGCTATTGGAAGAATTGAGTCTCAGCCACAGGGATATATGATGCAAGACAACGTTAAAACTGACTAACCGAGGGTGAGGCATTTTGTTGGCAGAACTTGTTTTCACTTTTGCTTGATAAAAGCTGCATCTTTTAAATGTTAATCCACATCAGAAAGGCACTTTGTTCTATACCTGGTATGCACTTCAAAGGGCTGGTTTTCACACTCCTGACAGCTGGACAGGAAGCATGCTGTTGATTCATGTTGGCATCGCAGTAGCTGTCTGGTAGGTGAAAGCCCCAGTTGTAAGGGCTGATGTCTTGATAAAAGGGCCTTGTGTTAGTACATCTTATCTGGGTTTTCACAACAGAAATTGAAGAGTTTGGAGTAACTCTTATGTTATAACAGTGATGACTTAGAAACTCGCGTGCTTTGTTGCCAGTGCTTTCTGGCTTGAATGTGCAAGGGTTGTCAAGCCCAGCTTTGGCATTCTTGGCGCATTTGGGCTTTGCTGTTGCACTCCATGAGCTGTTCCCTGCTGTTGGATCAGATAGTTTACTTTTTCCGTGTGCATTTTGGAGATAGCTTATTTAGCCCAGTCTGTTCCGCACAGAAGCAGCATGGCAGCGACTTCAGATTTATGAGGAGAGTTAGCTGCAGGCCACTGAATGTAAGTAACTGGAGCTTGGAAAGTGGTAGAAGAGACTATCTTAGTGTTCTTTTTGTTAATGTGATTTGGTTTCTCTGATAGTAAAGTGTTGTTAGTCTTCCACTCCTTTCTCCACACAAAATTGCAGGTGCTATTTGCACGCATGCTAAGTGTATAAGAGGTTTGCTTTACAGTTTCATGATAGTACAAATGCTTCTAACTTAGCTTAAGGAGTTTGCTAGATTCTGGTTCAATAAGGAAACACACCAAGGACTACCTAGCAGCAAAGTGGGACCCAGAAGTGCACAAAGGGCTGTAGGATGTCATTAATGGGGTTAGTGTTATCAACACAAGACTTGTAAATAGAATCTTTGCAATACTTTGTAATGAGATGGCAAGTGACCATGGGAAAGCTCTGTATCACACCAAAGATCACTGGTTGTCTCTTGGCAAAATGCTTAGAGGAGTTCTCAAAGATGAATTATGCCTCTTTGCTTTTACAAAGCATCAAGTGTTCTGAATTTGCAGGCCTTTCTATGGTGACAGATGGCTGTCAGTAGCATGCTACCTAGAAGGTATCTCTGAAAAAAGAAATACATAAATATATAGTAAACACACTGTAAAGCAGTGTGTATGTAGCTATATGCATATGCTGGGTGTGCATGGTCCTGAATTTGTTTTGTTTTTACTCATAGGAGTATATGTGCAAAACGCTTGGAGTCCACCGTATTAATGTTAAACCTGAGGCTCAAAGATTTGCTATTAAGCTTAAGAGCAGCCAATTGATAGGCAGCAGATCTTGATATGCTCAGGAAAATGCACATCTTTGTGTTAAGGTTGCTGATCTCTGCTATGCAGTAAGATACGCAGTGTGATGCAAAGCCTACACAGCATCGATCAGGGGTTAGGGGACTGAGGTTGCATCTCAGGGAGTGCTTGCTACCATCTGGTTCCCAGCCACTCAAGTCAAAAAGCTGACCCTTTAGCAGTCAGCTTTAGCTGTAATCACAAGTCTAACCAGGTAGAGTTCTTCAGGTCTTCAGGTAATTTTATTCAGGGCTACTGGAATTTTCTGCCTTTGCACCTTTGAGATTCTTATATGAAAAACACCCCCAGATCATGGCAGGTTGCTCTGAGTATATGATAATCCTGTACAATAAGAAGCAATGGTGGAAGGTGTTTCTTCAGCTTTCTTTCAAAACCTAAATTTTTCGTCTTCGCCATTCATGCAGTGCAGTATGAATGAATGTGTTCAGAAACAAGGGCTTGTAGGACTTTCTTCTCCCTCTTCTTCTGTCTGCATTCCACATAAATCCTGCTGCAAAATCATAGCTGTGGAGATGGGTGTCAAGACCCATGATGTGAATTATTTAAACCGCTGTGAATTGTGACAGAAATAATGTGTAGTGCTGGGTCTTGCCTATGTCAACCTGATCCTGACTGTTGCTTTCTAAGACATTGTAATGTGATAGTTTGATTGAGGGCTGTGCTCTTAAGTTCAAGCCTTAGCTGAGGAGCCAGGCTGGTCGTAATGCCATCTCTAAAATGGTTTGGTTGTGCTTTTGAATTTTACCTTTGAAAAATGGTTAATATTCTGCTGAATTTTGGTTAGTCAGTATGTGTGTATGGATGTTTGCAGAGCTAGTCTTGTTTCAATGCTAATAGATTCTTTAGAGCCACACTCTTGAACTAGGCATAAGGCCGTGTGCTAGAGATGAAGTGCACCCTCTCCTTGGGGACACCTACCTGGAATGACCTGTTGTTTGCCATGGAATGCAAATGTGCACACAACCAGTTTACTTGCAGCAGTTGCCATGCAGTGTGTTCACACCTGGCTTACCTCAAGACAAACTGTTTATCTTCCTGTAGCTAGAGTAAAACAATTGCATGCACTTAGCTTAGCAGCACACTGGCCAGGGTGGGCTGTCTGTGTGGCACAAGAGCATAGGTGCTGTAACCTTGCTCTGCAAACGGGGGCTGATCCTTTTGATAGGGCTGCAAGTTCCGCCTTAAGCTGTCTTTTGCTTCAAGTTGCCATAGCTGTGTTCAATGTGAGTGTAGCACCAGGACACAACACAAGAAGTAGGCTTCACACTCTATGTGTTTTTGTGTTTCTTTGATTCCTTCCTTAGGTTGCCAGCTAGCTCTGATGCTCCTGGGTTATAGGGCTTTAGCACCTGCAGGCTATCACTTGCTGGTGAAAGTAGTGTGCTGCTGTTGACCCTGAATTGTTGCACCTATGAACCCACCATTCCCCAGTGGTGCAAATTTGTTCCAATACAGGAGGCCTGAAGTCTGTGCAAAAAGGAGAATGAAGAGAACCTGTGAGTGGATTGGTATATTCCTCCTACTTGGAAGGAGGAATGCTGCTATTTGGTGAACTAGTTCATTAACTGAGGAAAAGAAGGCGGACACTTTAGCCTTGTTTTCACCATGACAGCTGTGCAATCTCCATTTATATGCTGAGGCTTTCAAGACCAGGCTGGGTAATGCCCTGAGCTGGCCCTGCTTTAAGCAGAAGGATAGACCATGGACCTCCTAGGATCCCTTCCAGCATGAGGTTTTGTCTCATTTATCTTGCTGAGAACCTGATACTGCGTGTCCATGTGCACATGTGTGTTCAGTTCTGGTAATAGCATCATCTCAGAGCATTTGAGCTACATGATATGGTGTCTTCCCTTCCCAAGGACTGAGTGAGATGAAAGTGGAAATAAGTCTTCATAAAACTTCTCCTTTTGGGTTTCTGTAAGTGCGAGCAGTGCTTTTCAGCTCTAGGAAGAGTAAGTTCAGTGACACTTCTTACAAACCTTATGGGTTTGTTTTTTTTCCTGACATAAATGCAGATTAGCTTCAGAAGGCGAGAAGAAGGGACAAAGATTATGGAGGAATCAAGAGCCAGAGGTTAATCTTTGGGAGAACCGGAGGAAGTGAATGGAAGCTCTATCTTTATGTGGGAAAGAAAAGCAGTGGTTCTATACATAGAAAGTTACTGCCTCTGAGGTGGGTAGAAAGAGTGTGTTCTTTTAAAAGGATAATCTGGAAGCATGTCTCTCTAAATCTTGAGCTTGGGCCATACTCTGTCAGAAATCTGCATCTTCACTACATAAAATGTTCTTATAGTATTTATGTATGTATGTGTATATTTAAGCTTGGGCACCCAATTCATATGAGGAAAATCTTAGCATAGCTGTGAGTTGATATTATCTCACAATAACTGGTTGTGAAAAGTAACCAAGTCCCTTTAGCTTAACAAGTTATCAAGAAAACATATGGCTTTATGCTTTACTCGGAAGCTAATTCTGTCTTAGCAAGAACAACACTTTTCTTGCAAAATCCAGTGTGGAAGTAGCATGCTCTTTCGTGGCTTTTGACATTTTTGGGTAGTAGAGTTGAATTTAAAATGTATGTTGTGCTGCAAAGATTTTTCTGTGCTGTTAACTTGGGGATGGAGAGGAGTTAGTGGGATTTGTGATCTCGGGAGTGGAGGGCTTGTAAATGGTGTTGTCCAACTGCACCTTAAGCAAACCTGTAATTGTTGGTGCTTTGCACTGTGAGAACTGAACTGGTGCTTGCAAGAGTAGGGATCTTCGGTGGTGGTTGTTCTGCTTTTCACTTTGTCTGCCGTGGTTGGAGTCTGCTTGCTCTAACTTTCATTCTCATGGCATTTCTGTGGTAGGGAAGTATAGCTGTGTTTGGATTCTGTGGAAGATCTTGTAATCTGATGACATCAGGTCAGTGCATGTGGCAGTAGCAGAAAGAGACATGATTAATGTCACATCATGTGCACTTCACAAGTAGAAAGAAGCCTGCAGTGTAGCACCCAATCTGATTTAATACACTATCTATTACTCTGGACTTACCGTGGCAAGAGCCCTTTTTGGAGACTCTCGTTCCCCTGTCTGTGATCAACCTCAGCTCTGTTTCTCTCACTGCATGGATGGAAACGTTTGTTGTCAGTACTTGGTGTTGGCAAAGGCTGCTTGCTTTCTTCCCCCACATCAAAGCTTAGAGATAGTAGCTTCTTGCAGTGGGCTGTAGCATGTATGTAAATGGCTTTTTATCAGCCCGTTCTCTGTGTGTGACATCTCCCACGATAACCACCCCCATACAGACTGTGCTGGGATGGCTCTGCAGCTTGGTTATATGCTGCATGTGTATGAATGCCAGTGGGTTGTACTGGATTTCTTTCAGGGCCCTCAGCACCACTTTGCACTTAAGGGAATGGTGACTCTGCAATGCCACAACTTGTTAAATTTGATGTTAAATTAAGGGCAATGACTAGAAATTCAGAGTTAGATAAAACTGAGACAGATACTCTAAGAAGAGTACCTGTAGGTTGATGTAGCTTCAGCTCCAGGTGGTTTCTTTTGCTCTATAGTCAGTGTGCTCTTTTCTCCTTCATTCCATAGTATCAGGAATAACAGGAAATGGAAACTTTGAAATAATAGCAAAGCAACCCATGGTATAAAGCCATAGACTTCATAGATGGTCTAGAAGACAAAAATATTTTATATGTTGGATGCTGTACAAGGTGTATGTGAGTAGAAAGGAGAGAACACAGAATGGGTGCTGGTTCAAAACAGCAAAATGGTTATTGTGCCTGCCCCCCCACCCTGTCAATTTGGAGTAAATGCATTCTTCTTGCTCTGTTCTGGCCAGGATTTTCAAAGGTGAAAGGTACTAACATGTGTTCCTTCAAGATTTAAGTCCTTGAGGGAATGTGCTGTGCGCTTCAACTTGAGAGAGGAGTGGGGAGCCACCTTCTAAGCTTGCACCAGTGTGGCATCTTCTCAGGCCACTGAACTGACGGCTCATGTCTGACGGCTAAAATGTAAGATGTGAGACAGGGGAACTGTCCTAGCAGAGTAACCAAGGGGACAAAACAGAAACATTGAACATGAGAAGTAAACAAAGCTAAGACTGCCTAGGAACCACAGTCTCCTCCAGCATCAGTGCTTATCCTGCATCATTCAGCACAAAGAAACCTGGCTCCCCATTGCTGGCTCATAGCAGCTTGTTGTCAGGCTCCTGGAATGAACTGTGCTGAGGTGTTGTGCCCCTCAGGATTTATGGGGTCAGGAAAGCATGGCTCCTGGTACATGCGGTGGCTCCTCACGTGGAGCAGAATCCTTTGCCATATGCTGCAGCAGTCTCAATCACTTCCTTGCCCTGACAGCTGAACTCTCATCTTTTGTTACCTCTGGATCTATAAGGAGCACTCAGATTCTGTGTTACATCTTGCACATTTTTCACTGGTATTAGGGAATGTTGTTACTGGGAGCCATGTGCTGAACTTCTTACAACCTGTGTCGGGATACTTGGGCATCAGTGCAGGTGCAGAAGACCTGAGTTACCAAGCAGTCATGTATTGTAGAGATCCAGTGCAGCGTATGAATCTGCTTGGATCAGAGTGAAATGGATATGTGGATGTGTAGCCTCTCCATGTAGATTCAGCTGTATAAAAGATGCCATAGTGCAGTGCCAGACGAGGATCTGGTAATTTTTTAAAGGATTTTCATGTGAGACAATTGTGGGTCTTCAGTTGACATTGGTTTTGTTTGTAAGTTGGGTTGGATGATGATGCCAGAGTTTCAGTAGTAAAACCACCAGGGTTTCGTAATTTCTATGGAAAAGGGGGTGATCTCGTGGTTAAGACTCTCTTGTGCCTTGCCAAGAGCTTGCTGTGTGTCCATGTGCAATGTGCATGTGCTCAGATTTTCCAAGTGGGGCCTCAAATTCTCTTTGTTTTGGTGTCATTTTCCAGTTTTTTATTTTGGGATTTATTTTTTTTTTCCCTCCCCTCAAAACTGCTGCATATTGAAAGCTTCACTTGGAATAATGGATGCTTAGAAATTATCCAGTCTAGTGCCAGGGTATTTCTTTAACACAAGGGCTGTTTCAGCACCCAAAGCCTACAGGTGTCTTTAGAAGTACAGGCCTTAATTTCCCTGCTTGCTCATCACTACCAGAGCAATTGTAGATCCTTTCTTCATAAAGCAGCTGGCACTGTAGAAGTGTGCAGAGGCACTGTGTGTTAGAGAAGCATGATAAAATTGCCTTGCATGTGTAGGAATTCTGTTTCCCCGGGCATCTTTTCCTGAAAGTCACTAAAACAAGGGGGAAACCCACCTACGGAAAAGCTTTCCTGTCAGCTAGTAAATGAAGGAATAGCACGGCCATACTGCTGTTGGTGGGCTCTGGTTAAAGAAGGTGTTGCCATTTTGCAGGTCTGTCACTGGAGCGCTCAACCAACTCGATTGCCTCGCGTGCTCGACTGTGTGAAAGGGAGGAGGAAGTCATGGCTTGTTTTGAGACAGCGTGTGTTGTTGCCCAGGTGTACTTACAGGAGCTTGAAAAGGTAAGAAGAAATGTGTAAGAAGGGTGTTACTTGGTGGTCTGGGTGGAATTTTGATGTTTTGACAGCAAAAATGATGGAGAAATGCCATCATAGATGGAATATGCAAGGAATATGCAAACAAGTTGGAAGGGGCGAGGCGTCTCGGTATAACCAGTTGCTAAACAGCAGTTTATCTGGTCTCTGCCTGTTTTTCTTGAGAATGAGGTCTGGAAACTAGTTTTGCCTGTGGTAATGCACTAAATATTTCAGAAATGCCCAGGTTGTGTCTCAAGTTTAGCTCTTAGGCACTACAACTTTGCATAGCAAGTGCCAGCATGAAGGAACTCAAGATCATACCTGCTATGTAAATGATAACACAGTATTGAGATCCCTAACAGGCTGCAAGTAACCTTTTTGGGTCAGGCATAGCACTTTAATTGCTAGTACTTCACCTTCTCCAAGTGAAACTGGAGGAACCTAGATCATTGGTAGCAAGTAACTGCTTATAGTCAGTGGGTGGCTAGGATGCTGAGTAAGATGAGTACTGTGAGCCCTCCATGGAACTGTAATACATGCCTCTGATTTGCTGGTACATGCTTAGTGGTCTCTGTCTCTGGAACTCCACCTAGCTGAGTTTAACAGAGCACATCATACACTTCCATGCCATTCCTTTGCCACACGTTACGCTGGACACCAGCAGCACTGATGGCAATGCGTGTTACTTGTTCTTCTGTAGCTTAGTGGCTTTTGACCTTCTGATTAGATATTTATGCTATTCTCAGCAGCAAAGGTGTGAAGGTGAGTATCTGCGGAAGGTTTCATTGTTTTAATTTAAGAAAAAACAAATAATGAATTTATATATGCACCAGGCAGGCTCTTTTTAAGAAAGGCAGCTAACAAATAGTCCAGTGTGTTTCTTTGTCAGAAAAAGTAGGATTGCTTTTTTATTTAAAGTTGAGTACTGTCCTTCCCTTTTGGAAGGGTGAGTTATTGCCAGTATTGGACACTGTAAATGTTTTTTATCAACAGCATGCATCTGCAAAGAAGGGAAGGATTTAGAACTGTAATTCATTCATCTTTTGGACACAGAGACAAGGATGCAGCAGTACTGGGAAATGTCCATAAAAAAGGCCATAGGCCTCCTCCAATCCTGGGTGTAAAAAACACTTCTTTGGAGGGTCCACACAGGGCAGCTTTCAGCCATGAAAGCTGTTACCAGTAAGGAAGCAGAATCAGGAAAGGTTTGAGAGTGCAGATGGAAGAAAGGCTAAGATCCTTCCATCAGGACTCCTGATAGCTCACCAACTCATAATAAATGTTTAAGCTCTCTTAAGACAGACATACCTACTCCAACTGTGCAGGATGCTGGATCTGTGTGGTTAGAGTAGTACTTCTGAAGGCCTTGCATTGATGTGTAGCTGTCTATTTTATGAAAGGTTGGAAAGCGATGAGGGATGGTGTTTCAAATGTCACATTGCATGCAGGATATTTAATGGAAGTCACTGTATGGTTTGTTTTGGTTGACTTTGAAATGGTTTTGACTAGCTGGTGAAGGTAGGTTTTCAAGTAGTCTAAGGAGGAATCTGATGGTAGAAGCTCACATTTTACTGTTGAAGATGTCTCTGGCTCATGAGGAACTGACTGAACAGCTGTCTGTAACCCTGGGTATTTCTTTCCTCCCCTCACAGACCTTAAACAACACGCACTCGAGGAGTATCAAGGGCAGCAACGCGACTTACTCTGAGTTTGAACTTTCCTACTTCCTGGAAGCAGCGCTACAGAGTGCCTACGTGACTCATTTAAAGAAGGGGTAGGTGGATGCTGATGTTAAGAAAAATAGATCATGTTGCATGTTCTGTCTCAGAACAGATGAAGGCTTATTTCTTTGCATGTGTTCTGTTGTGACGTTTTTGAGGCTGGCTCACCTCACATCCCTTCGGTGTCCTTCCCTCTCTCCTGTTCCATTTGTCCTTCTCCACCTCTCTTAAGAGTGCTAAACCTTGTTTTTCCAGACTCACAGTAGGGTGGAGCAGAGCAATGTTTTTGTCTTGACTCAGCTCTGTTCCCTGTGGAGATGGGGGGAGTTTGACTGCAAAGAGAGAGATTTACACTGCTGCATGCATTTAAGATGTTCAGCCACAGGGCCTGGTTTAGAGCTCAGTGAAGCCTTAAGGGTAGTTTCTTTCATTTGTTTGTTTAAGGTCTTAAATGTCCTGATCAATACCCCAAATCTGTGTGGTTTTACTGGAGAGAATACATGTGGGAACAATGCTGCTCCAGGGTATGTATTATGCCTCTGAAATACAGCTCCCAGTGAACCTTGGTAGGGGAGGAGGAGTTGGCATCTGCAAGCCTATAGTGAACTTCAGCTGAGGAAAACCTTCTCAAGAACAACAGTGAAGACATCAGTGAGGGCACACTTGCCTAAAGCAGGACATGTCTCCAAAGCATAATCAACTGTATTTAGCTGGTGGGGAGATTGCCACGTAGGGAGAGTTTCTCTTCAATATATGTAAACAGTACTCATAAGAATCCATCCTTCCCTAGTTCTGTTCTTGTACCGTATTATCCCATTTGTTCTCAAGGAATCTGATACTGAATTTCTCATGGCTCTGGATGATGTTGCTGGTCAAAACTTTATAAGCTATAAGCAAGCCATATTTGAAAGACTATTTTGGCTGGGTGTTTTACCTTCATCCCCAGTCAAAAACATTATCTCACTTTCATAACTTCTCCTCTTCCTGCTGTGTAACCTGTAGAAGGAAGCAGTAAATGAGGGGAGGTTGAAAGGAAGAAAACTATGGGGGGGGAGAGGAGGGAGGGAAAATCTCAGCAAAAATAAGTTTGAATTCTTCTATAGAAAAACTGATAGATATTTTTTTTACTCTTTTTTTTTTTTTTTTTTCCCTTGGGTTTT
>NDXB01009351.1:11646-25997 GCA_002631895.1 Agapornis roseicollis
TTTTTTTTTCCCCTAGGGCTTTTTTGCTACATTTTTTAATCCCCCAGCAGTAACTTTAAATGCAGCTGCCAACAGTCTCTGTTCCCCATTCTTTCATTAAAAGCCTGCATATACAGTGAAGCTGTACTCATAAGTGTATCCATGTGAGGTGTCTTCAGGTGGGCCTTGTTTAACCCAAAGGCTTACAAACACACCAAGCCCAAATGGCATGACATGACCCACGTGACTACAAGCTTATATGTAAAGAAATGGACTTGTAAGCGTAAGGCATAGGCACAGTATCATCTTGGCAGTAGGGGCTGGGTATGTGGTTTTCCCAGGTGAGCTGGTCATTGACCAGCTGTGGCACAGTGTGTACTTTCCTGGTCTTCTGCCATTCTCATAGTGAACAGAAAGCTCAGGTCTTGCCAGTAAACTCATTAACTATGTAATAAAATCTCATCTAGAACATATGCCACTCATGTCCTAGACACCTAAATATCAAACTCATGTTCATTTTATTCAGCAACATTTAAAATGCAGTCTTCATCAGTTCAATATATCCAGGGTATTGTTTTAGCTATTACTGTGGGCCCTGCTTGCTCCTTTCTTATGTTATTTTAATGCCAGCCTTAAAAAAACCCAACAAAACTCATACAGGAAAACGTTTTGGAATCAGAATAGATGTGTGAATTAAGCAGTGCTCTGATTATAGGCTGAATTGCTGCAATAGCAGTAAAATGTTCTCTGTAGCTGTCTCTGATGAAAGAGCATCCCAGTTGGTGTGATGGAGCTCCCGTGGCAGGAGTGGGAATGAAGTCCTGCACACTCCTCACCTCCTCCAGTGCAAGTGAGAAACACCAGCCAGGGAAATGAAAGGTTGGGTGTGGAGGAAAGGAGGCTGGTGGAACTCTACAGCTTGTCTCTGCCCCCCCAGCTGGTTTTAATGTGTGATTTCTGCCACGAGAGGGCATGAGTAGCATTGGGATATATTAAGGAAAGAGCAGGGAAGAGGGAAGAAGCTTTTTAGGATGCTTCCTGAGTATAATAAGTTTCTCCACCTGATATTGAACAGCTCAAAGAAATATTTTTGTTCTTATTGCTTCCAGCATATTCAGGTAGGAAGTAAGGTTTGAATGATGAATGCTCAAGCTGACAGCGGTAAGTCCTTCCAGGTGGGATGTCCTTCCCCAGCAGCACATGTGTACACAAGAAATAGTGATTGCTTTATTCTTCTCTTACCAGGTAGAAAAGCTGAGTGATGTGAGTGGTATTGTCATGCTGTTGTTCCTGCTGAGGAACAGGCATGCTCTTCTCAGATCACAGGCAGAGATGCCCTTTTCTCGTGCAGTGTGCAGTGGAAGGAAGGCAGTACAAAACAAAGGTCTGGTCTCCCTTTCAAATGTTGAGCTGCCAGCTGCAAGGATCAACAATCCCTGCAGCTGTGGAAGTCCCAAATGCTTTTAATAAGATGTTTACTTAAAAACACTGTGTGGCTGAAGACACATTTCCTGCAGTTGTTTGCCTTCCTGCATCCCAAAGAAGAGGTATTTTATTTCTCCAGTGAGTGATGCTGGTGCTGTGGATGCAGAATAGCAAAATATAGTCAGGCAGATGTTGTCATACTATAGGAAGCAACCAGTGGCCTTTTAATTTCTCTGATGTGGATGTGTGAAGATTATACTCATTTCTTACTGCCTTTCAGAGTACTGAACAGGTATTATTACTTTATACTGTTATGGGGGCTTTGGGCAAGATGCTCTTGGTGTTTTCTTAGGGCAAACAGGCTTCAGCTATGTGAAGTAATGGTTTTATTCATGCTGTTTTCTTAATGGCACTTGAAGTACGTGTGAGGTTCCACAGGCAAGACAAACTCAGCGCTTTCTAGTGCATGTGGTTGGGTTTGGAAGCTCTGGATAGGACACTTTTGAAGATGAATTTCTGAAAAACAAATATGTAAGCACTTAGTAGAAATTGGATTTCCTTCTGATCCCTCAAGTGAGGAACTAAATTACTTTGGAAAACCCTGATGAAAATGCCTAGTAGGGAAAGCTTACAGAATTTTTTCTCTTCTATTAGTTTTCTGAAGTGCTCAGGTCCCTCTTTCAAGTTTTCTAGGCTTCTGTTGCAAGGGCACTTTTTGAAAGAGTAACTTCATATGTATGTTCTTTTACAGTAGAATCTAATGTACAGAGGCAGACAGGACGGTCTCTGCCAGCCTGCTCGTCTCTTCTGAGGATTGTGTGGACTTTCTTGTAATTTCTCCTTTCAGTCTCACAATCTAGGATCTTATCCCAGGACATTGCGTCTGGTAATTTGGGAGGAGCGAGTCTTAACTGCCTGCTGGATGGATCTAGATAAGTGCTATGCTTCTGTTTTGTATTGGGTTTATTGGGTTTTTTTTGAGTACCCTACTTCTGTTAGGCTGCCATTAGGAAACTCTTAACAGACCCTATAGTTAATGTCTTGTGTCTTCATTCACAGGAGTCTGAGAATCTGAGGCTTACTTCTCCAGGTGTGTTTTGTGCCTGTGCATGAACAGCTTTGTAAGGACAGAGTGTGGATTTTGTAGAAACCTGGGCAAAAGGAGCTGGGCAGAGGCAGTGATGCTGCTGCTGTTTGTGTGCTTCAGGCACTGCTTTCTCCTGGAGAGGTGGCTCTGCAAACTGCCATGTAGTCATCTCGCAATGGTCTCTTCCATCTGTTAGTGGCTCACTGTTAATGAATAAGGAGAGGAACATGATGCTCTAGTGCCCATGTTGTTGGAGGACTGTCTTTGCACACCTCTGTCACCACGGTCCACTCTGGTTCACTATTAGTATTTTTCCCCAGCAGTTTGTATAGAAAACAGTGTATTTGTTTGCTCATATCTTAACATTTTTTGTAGTTAACTGAACAACATGACATAAATGTGATATGACTGCTTTGATTCATGGACTAGTAATTAATTACCTTGTATTAACAGGGTACTTGTACAAACAAAACACATTTTTATGCCAAGCCAGACCAACAGGCCTCTTTGTCACAGTTTGTGCCCACAATTTGCTGTGTTCCTCTTTATTAGATTAGCTGTAATTGAATTCTAAACCACATTTCTTTCTTTTTTTAATGCCTCTCTTGGCACTTTTGTGGCTAAAACCAAGGCAGTTTAATGCCCATGTGCTTTTCACATCCTGTTCTTCCTTATTTCTTTTTAAGGCATCTTAGCAGTGCAATAGAGGCCTATGGACTTTTTCAACTAATTTAATTTATATGATTTGATGGTCAGTTATGATGCCATGGCTTGAGGCAACACTACCTGAGATTTCCAGATAGTCTTGTATCCAAGTCCTGCAGAGGTCAAGATTGCTTAGTTTCTGATCTAGACAAGATCAAATGGATTCGCAATGGATTTCCAGATGGTTTAGGTTTGGATCCTCATCCACTAATCTACGTACACATATTTCTGTTCAAATAGTTTAATTTTCTTTAACTTCTTCAGGTCCTAATTTAAAAGTCTCCTCAAGCGCACGTTTAGTATATGAAGGACATCTATTAATGGAACAATGAGTTCCTTATCATTATTGGTAGAGCAATTCATGTGCTTAATATGAAATGTGTGCTCAGATGGCCTTCTGCCTTGGAACAGTAGACTGGAAAGACAAACTCCCTTAGTGAGGTTTGTTTGCAGACTGCTGGCAGGTGTGATCTGTCTCCCGTCACAGCCCAATTATGTTCTATGGAGTTCACAATAGACAAGGTGCCAAACCAAATCCTGGGTCCTGTAGCGCAGGTATTGTTGATGGATGCTTTGCATGCTTAAGTGGAGAGCTCAGAGCGTAAAGCAGGTGCTCTCCGAGACAGCCTGACCACACAATTGCTGTCTGGGAGGTGGTGAGTCCTGCCTGTTTTGAAATGTTACATCCTGTTGAAGGTGTTTTAGGCACCTCTTATGTGGTTCATGGTTTCAACCCTGACCACTTGCAGATGGGTGGTGGTTTGCCATTTATTCTTTCGTTCCCTTCAGGTTGTCAATATTCCTTCCTCTTCCTATCCCCTTCCCCCCAGAGCAAGATGTTTCTGCGATGGAGCTTAACTTGGTTTATGGCCTCGTCTACAAAGTGGAACTGAAATGGTGCTTCAGTTCTCTAAGAACAAAGCTGTCCCTTTTAAGCACCTTTCCTTGGTTTTTCATCTTTGAAGTATGTTCCAAATGTAGAATTAATTGACTTTGCAAGCGATCACTAGTCTTTTTGATGCTAGTTAATGAAGTTCATTGACACCTTAAGACAAATGCCGTTATCCTAACAAGAAATCAAAATGTATGCATTTTTGATAAATGTAGAACTGTTATACACTCTATCTCTTCTGTCCAGCCTCTCAAGGAGCACAAGGAAGCACAGGAAATGCCAGTAGTTTTCAGGAACTGACAGCAGTTGGGCAGATGCATTTTGTTTTGATGGGGGAATTTGTTGATTTTGACTCTCTAATAATAAATAGCATGCGAATGACTGTGTTGGATTTGGTATGACTAGTCACATGCGTAAGTATTGCCCATGTGCTTTATGGCTTTCCTCAGTTTAAGGTCCAGAACTGCATCGTTGTGGGTATATTCTTTCCTAGCCCGGCAGAAAAGCACCTCATGTCTTGGCCCTGTAACTGGGGAGTTGATAAAGCACTGAAGTTCAACGTACAAAAACTTCCTTGAATTTTTTTCCTTTGATAAATTCAAAGCACATCTTTTACTTAGAGGAAAGGGGAAGGAAAAAGACAGCATCTGGCTTTCTTTACAGGGGCAAATCTGTGGTGTTCCTCCTCTTGCCTTATTTTGTTGCTTGTGTGTAGATTGTCCACAATTAAGTAATCTTCAGATTGCCTCAGAGCTTGAAATTTGGAGATGAATATTAACTGGAAGTAAGGCCACATGCATTTACATTCTGTGACTTGGTGACCATTATCTTGAGGGTGGCCAATATTCATGGTATGCATGCTCACATCTGGAGTGCGAGAAGGCTTGCATTTACCTGGGCACAAGCACAGTCTGTCCTACTTACCTCCAAAATTTAATCCGATTGACAGAAGAGGTTGTTATGGTGTATGGCTTCTTATTGTTACTATTTTATGAGAACTAGGTTTTGTCTGCACAGAAAATTCTTCTAGAATAAACTGAAGGGGCAGTCAGTGTACCAGGTACAAGCGCTTATCTCGTTGGCTTTATTTCAGTACAGCATTGCTCATTTTCTTGATAGCTTGTATATTCTTTGGGAAGCTTTCACCTCGTAATGAAAGTGAGCTGGACCTTTTTGTAGTTACTGTAGTGGTAGGGCCATTTCCTTAGCCTTGAAAAACTTATAGACTGCAAGTATCTAACTAGTATGTCCTCTCTGAATCTCTCTTGATGCTCAGTTGTATGAGTAAGATACCTTTTGGCAACTGTTATGCTAACCCTCTTTTATTGCAGATCAGGCTGTGCTTGAAGACAGTTACTGCAGCTTAGCTGTCTGATAATAAACTGTTTAAACCACTGTAATTTCATCATGTGTCTGGACCATCAGACACAAGGCATTTAAGCACCACCTCAAAGGAATTGTCATTTAAAAGCATCACGTAAGCTCAATGTAATTCAAACAAGTGCAATCTGTGTGTATGAAGAGGAAATGTGGATGCTTTTAAGAAGAAGCATCTGCTTTATAAATATGAGCTATGAAAGGCTTCCAAATGTCCCCTCTGTTCATCAAATGTGAATGTGATCTTCTCTTAGGAAGCCATCTGGAGTAGGCATGCTACAGTCGCTGCCTCACTCAGTGCCATTGTCCTATCTGTGCCTCAGAGTGACTTGTCTCGCTATGCACACTCAGCGATTGCTTCATGGGTTTGTTTGAATGTCAAGTTTGTTGTCAGGCTTTGGCAAATGATAAAAAATATTTTGTCTGCAGCGTGCCAAGGTGTGTTTTGGGGATTTATTTTTTTTTACAATTCTTTTTTCTGTCTTCCCCATAGAAATATTGTGAAAGGAGTGAGGATTCTGCGAGAAATACTGCGGACGGTGGAAACAAAAGCTACACAGACCTTCAAAATGGTAAGGGGATGGGAGAGTGGGATAAGCTGCTGCGTAAGGGCTCTCTCTGTTTATTGGGAAGTGCAGTAGAACAAAAATGAAATGGATTTAGTTTGACAGTGCTGTCTTCAGGTCATCGTATCGTGTTTTCTTTCTTGCTGTTCAGTGTGTGCATGCATACCTTTGTGCTTGTAGAAGATCAAGTACTTCTGACTCTTGCAAGAAGCAGTGCTATTTAAGACTCAAGAGCTTTGGTGTTCTTTCTGTGAAATTCCTTTCAATACAGTACAGAGTGATTTTAACGTTTTGTTGATGTTGGCATTCTGCATTCTGTTATCCTGAGTGTCTTTGGTAAAGTAATAATAGGGAAAGCTATTTATGTGCCTGTTTAACTTCTCAGGAGTTTAACTGGTTCTTCCCTGTCTCCCCTTTAAGAGATCTTGTGCTGAAGTTACTCAGGAGGTGAGGAGGTCAACAGCATGGAGAATGGCAGTCTTGAGAGCATGAATGAACATTTTTCAGCCCTAAAAGCACTGATATTGATTTAACTGAACTTGTTTTGTGCTTGGTTCAGCTTTGTGTTTTGTGTCATTCCTGGGAAGTTTGGCAAGGGAGTTGGGCATGGGTTTACATAGCGTTTTGGAGATTGCCTGGTTCCAATGGATGCACTGACTGTGTGTCTAACTCACGTGTAAGTGCAGAGCTAAACTGAAGGTGCAAGCAGAAAGGATATCCTCGGTGCTTTCTTGCCTAGGTTCCTCAGACCTCTGTGTTTTGGAATTTCTGTTTGGAAATGAGTCTTCTCATTGCCTTGGGACCGCATTATTTGCCTAATTCAGACTACAGATGTGTGTGGAAGTTTATGCAGGGAAGAGATGACTTAAACAGTAACACTCCAGTGGTTGCATCCTTTTCCAGATTGAGATCAGGTTCAGGAGATTTTTCTTGTTCACCTGTTTCATCATTTTGCTGAAATGAGTCTTAACCATCTGCTCTTCCTATACCATGACAGAACGTGACACTCAGATACTCTCCCTGTACAACTGGGAAGAGCTTTGCAACACTCCCAGGGGATTTATTCCTAAGAGGATATCTGAAGGTGCTCATCCAATAGGTTTTGCTGGGATTTCCATTTTACTGGAAGTAGCATTTTCATTTTCTTCCTTATTTTTAAAGAGCTGTCAAGAGGGCAAAGAGAGGAATGTGCTTAATTAAACAAGTTTTCCAAGCATGAAACACATGGTTTGGGGTTTTTTTAATCTAATTTGTGGGATCACAGTGTTTTTCAAGCATAATGATGTTGTGTGTTTTTTCTTTTTAGCCAAAGGCAGTAATAACATAAATCAGAGTCTTGGCCTGTTCTGGTTTGTTTGGTTTTAGTCAAAACAAGAGTGAAGCTAATTTACACAGCTACTGTACTGTATGGTAAAATCAAAGACACTAAAAGTATTTAGTGCTTGCCTTTTGAAAGGTTTATCGCAAACTGAGTACAGTTTCTGTGTGAAGCAGTAGAGATCTTCCTGTTGCTGGCATATAATTTTTCCCTTCCCTTTAAGACTGTAGGGAAAAAAATATGGGAGAATTGGCTCCTCGGGGTAAAACTGACTATATAATTACACACTGAGATGATAAAATGGTACTGGCTAATGCTGCAAGGCCCCAGGCCGTTTTGCTCATGGTTACTTGCTATAAAAAGCATAGAAAAGCCTAGTTAGAAACAGGCGGCTTTCTCTAACTTGCTAGTAGGAGTGCATTGAAGGCCTTGGGGTTTCCAAGGAGCTGTGTGTGGCAATGTTTCTTTGAGGCACCATTGTACATACAGGTCATTTTGCTATTTGCTAGGCACATCTATGAAACCTCCTTTTCTGGTGTTTTAGGAAGCAGCACTTGCTACTGTGGTTGCAGTTTAGGCTAATTCAGTGAATGTATGGGGAGTTAGATGAAAGTAAAGAGCCTTTCATCAATGTAAGTTATTTTTCTGAGTCTTAATAAGAGGAATTTTAACCCCAGTATGATTTATTTGGTCCTATGGATGCCATACCTCAAGTGGAGTAGTGATTCAGTTTATTAGTTGTACCTATCCTGCTATTTAAAAGGAAAATTACTCTTGGTGGCCTCATAACGTATCTCTGAATGTAAATTGCATTTAAAATATATATGCAGTAGTCAGAGAAGTTTCAAAATAGTATTTACAAGTACGGGGACAGATACTTCAGCCTGCCTGTGTTCTGGGTAGTATTTACTTTACAACTTAGAGTGCTGTGCTGCTTAGAATTCACACCCGATAGCATCCATTTTGATGTCTCTGTGCTTGTTTGCTTGTTCATCTCCTTACAGTGCAAAAAAATCAGAGACTTGTCGGGTGGGGGACAAGGACAAAATCCAAAGATAGTTTTGCCAGCTTTTGGGCCCAGCTTGCCAGCTATGAACCAGAAGGCAGTGTTTAAGGATCCTTGGCCACTTCATGGTCAGAAACGTGTATGTGATTTTGCTGTCTCGACATACAGTTACTAACCCTCTTCTCTCCTCCCTTTGTTATCGCAAGTAAAGGAGAGAAGTGTTATCAAGATGAAGCTATAGAAGGCTGCAGGAAGAGGGATATTCACAGATAAAAGTGTTGGCCTTTTAAACCGAATACAAAAGTAGCCTCTTGGCTGAGACTTGCATACAAAATTCTGAGGCTGAGTGCCATCATACTGTAATATAGTAGCATTTGTGAGATTCTCTCAGCTGTGCATATGGCAGTCAGTTGCCTTCATTTACCAAAGGGTCTCTTGCTGTCAGGCCTGTTGGGTATTTTTCCCTAGAGCATTACAAGACCATGTAGATACAGGAGGCTGGCCCTTCCATAGGAGGGAAGAAACTGCCACTGCTGTACATATTTTAGCAGCATTTTTAGCTTTCTGAAAAGTGGTAATGTTATGTTATTGGTATATCTCCTTCCCAAGGTGTAACATGGGGAGTGGTGAAACTTGTGTGTTGGAGAAGACTTCATTGACGTGTCATTTTCTGTACTGTTCACTGCCCTCTAGACTGCAGCCAAACAGCTAGCCCAAATACTTCTCCATTCCCTCAGTGAAGACTGTTACTGGAGCCCTTTATCTGATCCTCTTCCTGAGTTCATGAACAAGGAAGATCAGTCTTACGTTAGCAATCTTCTTTGTCGGAGGCCTGAGCTCTACGTGGAAGAGAAGTAAGCATTTTGTTTTGTTTCTATTTATTGGCAGGAGGAAGAAGGGTGTTTGGACACTCTTTGGCATTGCTAATTATGTCACTGATTCATGTATAGCTCTGTGTGTTCTTTTTAACCTCCCATCAAAAGGCCTGCTGGAAAAATAGAACATTAAGCCTCAAGTACTTGATTGTTTTCACAAGAAGGAAGAAAGTCTAACCTAACAGCTGTCTTTGCTAAGAAAATTAAATAACCTCTTTATGGATTGGTATAGTTCCTCTAGGATGTATTGCAGAGCTTTTAACTGTGTGAACTTGCAAAAGAAGGTATTGCCTAGCAAATGAATTATGCATGGAATGTTTCAAGTTACCGCTGCTCTTGTGAAATGAGAAAGGAGGCTGACAGGGTAACTCTTGACCTTCCTCAGAGAAAAATGCGTTCTGTCTTTCAGTGCATACTGCCCTCAAGACAACGTAGAAGAGGCTCTTCTTCTCCTCTTGATCAGTGAATCCATGGTAAGCCAAAAATGGGTTTGTAATACCAAAAGGACAAAGGAATATCTAGCATTTCCATGTTAAGTCTTCTGGTTGGTTTTGTTTACAGAATCTTCCCGAGATAAACAAGAAGCAAGGATTTGGCTGTTGGACAGGAAATGCTATTTATTCCTTTAGTGACATCACTTTTACCAAATGGGACATCAGAGAAAGGTTTTGGGGAATTATAGAGAAGTGACTGGATTTACCATAGCTGCATACAGGTTCTGACATCCAGATACATTGTCAGTAGCCAGTTGTTTCCATTCAAAACAGTTATGTGGATTTATGGATCAAGAATGAAAGGAATGGAGCTTTGCCTAAAGCCAGGAATGATGGTGGGACCTCTTGTTTGGCATTTGCATGATACAATATCCTGCTTGTGTTCCTTAGTCTGCAGGGACATTATTTTAGCTGTTTCAGTCCTGTGTGATCTTTGGCTGTTTCTGAAGTTGACGGTACAGGAAGTTTTGTTGCATGTGGAAATATCCATAATGAACTGCAGTGAAATAATTGGATTTCTTCTATTTATAACCCCTATTAAAAATTCCTTCAAGAGAAAGGGAAAAAGGTGGCGGAAAAACAACTGCATGTGAAACTGTAACCTTCAGTCATTTTCTTCTTCTGAAGAGATGCACACATATAGAAAATGTGTAAGGAATGTTCTCTGAAAATGTGTCAGGAAAGTTTCTTTGCTTTAAATACTGGGTGATCACTTGTAGCTCAAAGTGGGGTTTGAAGGCCTTGGAGCATCAATGGCCCTCTTTAGAACTGTGAAACAGCTTTCAGACAAGTTGAAAAGAGATACTGTGGAAACTTTGGTTTAGTTTCTCAATTTGCTTTCTTTGGTTCTTCTGGCTCAAGTCCTTCCCCATTCCTGCAGACTTCTTCAGAACATGAAATCTAATAGTGTTCACTTTCAAAACTTGAGGAAAAATTGAAGAGGCAGAACCACTCCGGAATATATTAAGTTGGCTTTAAAGTCAAGTACATCTGAGTGTTATTATACTTTGTGGGTTTTATTGCTTTCTAGATTAAGCCTCTACGTTACATCTGCTTTGTGTTTTCAAGGGTTCTTCTCCAGTTGAAAAGGATTTTTGTAGTTGGAAGTGAAGATTCCAGGAGAAAGGGCTTGTAGAACACCACAAACACTTCTGTTGAAATCAGAACTCGTGTTAGCTTGGCTTGCCAGGGTTGATCCAAGTGGAGGAGGATCAGGGGTCTGGAGCAGTGACAGTAACGGCCATTCCAACCTATTCTGGGTATGGGCTTGCAGTCAGAAAGGGCTTGTGGGACCTTGGACTCCATAATCTTGTTCTGCTGAGGAAGGTGAAAGTTTTATTCAGTAGCGTGAGAAATGATGAACTGGTCCTGTCACTAAGTTAGGGATGAAGCAGCGTGAAAATGCTGTTGATAGGAACTGGATGGCTGTGCTGACTTCATGGTTAAATAAGTAAGCTTGTGTTTGCTTAAGTGCTGTTATCTTTATATCTGGAGGTAAATGCAGAGCATTTTGATCTGCTGCATATAAAACACCTAATAATAAAAAGTCCTGTAGTAGAACACTGTGGAAACCATAGCTGTCTTTCTGATTTTTGGGAAATGGAACATCTGAGCCTTACTCTTGTGTTAGCAATAAATACAAGTGCATAGGAATACATCTGTATATAGAAATACACTTTGGAACCACAGTAACATCCTTCCTAAGTGAAGGAACAGAAGGAACAATCTGTCTGTAATTCATAAATATTTTCCGTGTAGTTTAATTGTTATGGTACTAAGAAAGGGAAAATGTCTTTAACTTGCGACAAGACATCTTTTCCATAACAGCTTTGTTGTAGGCTAATGAGTACAGGTTTGTTGCTTGTTTGAAGTGTTTTGTTTTTCACAACTTGCTGAAGCTTATGGAAAATGAGTTAGCAAGCAGTAGATTTCCAGTTGAGGTCTCCCTAATGTTAATGACTGAATAAAAGGTATTTTCCTTCCTGGAGAGAGTGTTAGTGGCAGACGTTAATGATATGTTGTTGTAGGCCAGTAAGCAACATAGTTGGTGTTCCTGGATTTTGGCTGCATTGAGCATTCTTTTGGTATTTACAGTTATGAACTCCTTAAAATGAAACAAGTATAAATTCAGTTGTCTTGCTGGGAGCTCTGCAGCTTCTCTGACACTTTAATTGCTCTGGCAGAGCAAAACTCACTGGAAAGGTACTTTTCCTGTTGGTTTCTTTAAGCAGACGAAAGAGCAACCATGCCATTATAGCTTTTTGCAGAGCTCCACACAGCTGTTTCACATGCCTGTTCCTAACTTTTGCCACTCCAAAGTGGACTCAAGGGGGGCAAAACTGGGGAGGGGGAAGGACAGAAGAATCATCAGCACATGGAGGGGACACAGACCAAAGATGTACTGGGGAGGAACATAAATCATCAGAGAACCTTGTTGTGGTTTAAACTCGGCCCTAACTCAGAACCACACAGCCTTCACTCACTCCCCCTCCTTCTTCTCCCTGCTCCCAGAGGGATGGGGAAGAGAACCAAAAGAATGTAACTCCCACAGGTTGAGATAAGAGCAGTCCAGTAACTAAGGTAGAACACAAACCACTGCTGCTACCACCAGTAATAATAATGATAAGGGAAACAACAAGGGAAGAGAATACAACCGCTCACCACCCGCCAACTGATACCCAGCCCGACCGAGCAGTGATCTCGCCCTTCTGGGCAACTGCCCCCAGTTTTACATCCTGGGCATGATGTGCTGTGGTATGCAATACCTCTTTGGTCAGTTTGGGTCAGGTGTCCTGTCTCTTGCTTCCTCCCAGCTTCCCCTCCTCCCTGGCAGAGCATGAGACTCACAAAGTCCTTGGTCAGACTAAACATTACTGAGCAGTAACTAAAAACATCGGTGTTACCAGCGCTGTTCCCTGGCTGAAAGTCAAAACCACAGCACTGCAGCAGCTACTAAGAAGGAGGAAAATGACTGCTACTGCTGAACCCAGGGCAAACCTCAAAGTAAATANCTCACAAAGTCCTTGGTCAGACTAAACATTACTGAGCAGTAACTAAAAACATCGGTGTTACCAGCGCTGTTCCCTGGCTGAAAGTCAAAACCACAGCACTGCAGCAGCTACTAAGAAGGAGGAAAATGACTGCTACTGCTGAACCCAGGGCAAACCTCAAAGTAAATATATGGTAAATGTTAATGAAAAGGCAACAGGGTAGCTTTTTCAAGAAGTAGACATCTATACATGTGGAACACCTGAGGTTTTGTCCCACTCCTGAGTCATACAGGGAGGAAGGAGGTCAATGCTAGGTGGACTGCAGCTGAAATTCACTCTGTTTTTCTGCTATTCTTGCCTTCCTAAGGTGAAGCTAACATCCGTGCAACTCCCCAGGAGATGTTATGGGCATTACAAGAACTGTTCCTGCAAGGGGAAAATGGAGAAAATAAATCACCTTTAAGGTGGTGTTGTGAGGCAGACCCTACATTCCAAAAACCTTCTCTGGCTCTTAGTGGTGCTGTGTTCTGGCTTGTGATGCTTGCTCAGCTTTTCTTCTTATTCCTTTACCATGCATTGGGAGGGAGCCTCTTTGGGTGTTCTGGTAGGATGAAGTGAGACTGTCTTCTAAGTGGGGCATTAAGGTTTCCCTCAGTGTTTCCCTCTGAGCTAAAGTATGTAATTTTTGTTAGGTGACCAACTAATGTGGCTGCCTCTTTCATAGATCTGAAGATGCGTCCGTGTTCATATTAACACCTACAGTGAAAGCTTGGGGCCTGTTTCCTCCTGGCATTCTTGAGTGTTGCCTCCTGTATTCCTTCTGTGCCGTTGAAAATGGGAACCTATTTTCATAAGCGAAGGCATCTCAGTAAACAATGAGAAGCATCCCAGTTGTTGAGCTTGGCAAGTGCCTCTCCTCCGTGCCAGCTGCTGCTTAGTCACTGTGGTTGGCTGTGGAGTTCTCATGAAGGAATCTAGTGAAACAAATCAGGCAGCCCAAAGATTACCACAGTCAGGGCTGTTGGTGGCCTCTTGGCCTATGTTTGTGAGAGGGGGGGAAATGCTCTTCTTCAGACCAAGGAGAAGGCCAGCTAAGTGACAGCCTTTACAAGCTCAGGCAGTGGTAGAATGATGCATTCCTATCACATGGTGGAAAAATGGCCTATTTTTAAACTACTGGTCCTCTTACTGGATTTAACCCATCCAAACCAGTGACACTGTGTGTGGGGACTTGAGGGCATACAGTGACTTGCTGCGGTGTGGTTTCTCTGCATCATGTTGCCAGTGGGAACGGCACAGGTTCCACCATCAGGGATTCTGCTGCTTTGTGGTGCAGGGCGTAGACAGGGGAGGTTTGGCAGGACTAACCCTTAGCTGCAGTTTTGTTTGTTTCAATAACCATTCTCAGGAGTATTCTGAGTCAACTGCACTGCCCCTTAAAGCTGGACAGAAGTCTCAGAGCCAGGGGTGGAACTGAGAGTTTCTATTACTAAAAAAGTTCTTCTGTAAAAGTCCTCCCTTCTGGAGTCTGAGGTCCAGTGTACAATCTAAAATCCCTTTGTTCAGCCCTGGCCCTTGCAACTGGCGGCTCTGGCTGATGTGGTGCAGCAAACAAGCCAGGTAACAGGTGTGTGTGT
>NDXB01009352.1:7397-27699 GCA_002631895.1 Agapornis roseicollis
TTTTGTTTTTTTTTTTTTCTTTTTTGCTGTTAGTCTCATGCAGTTTTTCTTTTGATGTTATTTTTATGGACTTACGCTTGCAAAAGTTGGTATTCCTATTATGGGTGGGTTTTCATGGGAAGTGATTGTCACTGGGATGAGGAATTCTCTCCCTGCCCCTCACTTTTCTACTCTCCTTTTTGTTGATTTTAGTTTGTAATAGAGGAAAATCAAGACTCAATGGATGAAAAAGTATATAATTGTCATATAATATGATAAGCCAATTGGTAATATATCCACGTCAGAATGTGATTTTTGCACCTCATAAAAGCATCCTCCAGTCATCCCCAAAAAGCATCATAATGGGGGCTTCAGGCAGGATCCTGTAAAAACTACATAATTACTGTCAGAAAAGTATTATGAGGCAATCACCTGCTGCATTTGAGAGGACCTCTAGAAGGTTGCACTCATATGTGAGAACTGTGCCACGTCAATTCCTTGGCAGCTGTTGAGGACAGTTTTCCCTTTTCCTTTTATCCTTTTCCTTTTCTCTTTCCTAGTCTCTTTCTCCTTCTGCTTTTCCTTTTCCCCTTTTCATGTTCTCTGCAATGTGAAGCATTGAAGTGAAGGGGGTATAAAGGTGAGAAGAGAGGATACATCCACACACCCCAAGCAGAGGTAGAGTATAAAGGTCCAACAAACAAACTACAATAGCTATATACGTTTAGAGACCATCCTAAAAGAGAGGGGGAAGGGACCTTAGAGCTCCACAAATGCAGACTTGGCGGTATTCAGGTACCTGGACACAGGTGTCTAGAGCTATACAAAATGCAAGCATCCTGACTGACTGCCAGAAAGTGAAGAAAGCTGTTGTAGACTTTGCCAAGCATAGCAGTATTTAATTCTGTGAAGTTCTCCTCAAGCGATGTAAACACATGACAAATACTAGCCAGGGGTACTGGGAGGCAGTAAAATTACACTAAGGAGCTGAATTTCTTGCAATCCTTAAGTTATGAGTCTCTTTTGCTTCTTAACAAAGCCCTTAATAAAGCTCAAGATAATTTCTCTGTGTGGTACTTCCAAGACCAAGTCAAAACATGGCTTACTTTCAAGATAAAGCTGATGTCATGAAAAATTTTAAGAAATAAGTTACAAGTGGAAGATGTTTCAGGATATGTTGTTGCTGTTCAATGAGTAATACTGGTTATAAAAATAATCGAGGCAGGTGGCTTCCCACTTCTTTTCTGCACTTTCATTTTAAATTACATGTATGTGCAATTGTCGTGGTTTAAACCCAGCCATGCAGCTCCTTTACTCACTCAACCCCCCCTTTCTTGCCCTCTCCTGCTTCCAGACGGATGGGGAGGAGAATCAAAAGCATGCAACTCCCACAGGTTGAGATAAGAACAGTTTAGTAACTAAGGTATAACACAAATCACTACTGCTACCACCAAGGAAATAACAAGGGAAGAGAATACAGCACCTCACCAGCCACCAACAGATAACTTACCACACCTCACCCCATCCAAGCACCGACCGAATACCTCCTCCAACCCCCCCAGAACACTTGCTCTTCCAGGTAACTCTCAGTTACATCCTGGGCATGATGTGCTGTGGTATGCAATACCTCTTTGGTCAGTTTGGGTCAGGTGTCCTGTCCCTGCTTCCTCCTGGCCTCCCCTCCTCCCTGGCAGAGCATGAGACTCACAAAGTCCTTGGTCAGAGTAAAACATTTGAGCAGTAACAAAAAACATTCCTGTTATCAGTTTTGTTCCCAGGCCGAAACTCGAAAACATAGGGCTGCACAAGACAAAGGAAAAGATGACTGCCACTGCTAAACCCAGGACATTAATCAATAGTGTAAGAACAGGAAACTTCAAATTCATGTTTATTTAATTAATTTCATAATGATTAGAAATATATTATCCTGATGAAATCTGGAAGTTAAATTTGGCAATAAAAATTTAGACACTTTATTAAGGAAGAATATAGTATTCTTAAACAAAACTGGGGAGGAGCATTAGCAGGTAGTGGTGTCTATTGGGAGGGGCATCACTAATTTGCACAGCAGTTCATGCAGAAGGGCACATGTGAAAGGTTGCCCACTCTGCTCACCCATGGGCTTAGGTGGCAGCTCTAATGGTCACCCCTGTTTAGCTGACAGCTGTGCAAGCCTACCAGCAACTTGAGGTTTCCATGGAGTTAGAAGGGTTTATCAGGCAATGCTCTTGAGTTTGTTAGAAGCATGGAGTAGAGACAGGGCAAGTGCTGTACTCTGCATCTTCCAGGAATCAGCCATCTGGTGGACTGGAAGAGTACACACCCTCATGGTGGGTGGAGAAGAGTGGGAGCTCTACCTGCACAAGGTGTGCTTTGGTGGAGTCACTCAAGAAGCAGGTGAAGGACCCACACAACAAACTTGCAGGCTATGCTGTAGTGGGGGATGAGGGGTTGGTGAAAAAGAATTTGAGTATTATCCGGGATTTTTCTACAGCGTCCTGTGGCAACGACCTCCAAGAACTATAAAAATGCTTCAACAGTGAACCGACAGTATCCTGAAGACTGAGGGGTCCTCGCAGATTACAAGCTGAAGGCTTCATCCAAAGGGGCATTCCTAGCAGAGACAGGGACATGGTCATCCCGCTCTACCAAGCATTAGTCAGGCCACACCTGAAGTACTGAGCGCAGTTCTGGTCCCCACAATTGAATCTATCTATGTAAAGAATGCATTCTGCCTATCTGTAATAAAAGAAGTTTTATTTTACCATCTCTTGTACTAAAAGTTAGCTGTCTCCTATAACAGAAGTGCTCACTGATAACAATTTCTATCCAGTTCTGAAAAGCTTTTCTCTTATGAGCTTTTTAATTCTGATCTTTTGAATACATTGTAATGCTGAGAAACAATGAGTTTCAGCTGTTATGTTTTTATTTGCTATCTGGTTTGTCTTTCTGACAGTATTTTTTGAGGTATAAATTTATGCTAAATAAAATAATGTCACTGAGGTGTGGTTTTTTTCTCCCCAAATGTAGGTCAAAAATTTATTCAGAATAGATTTTCTATATTAATTTACTCTTTTATTTTTAACTGAGGTGGGGTTTCTTAGACCTCTTTTTAACAAACATACAATTCATTTGTACTATTGTTTGGTATATTATTAGTATTCAAACTGCTTCCTTGGAGTCAAAACTTACCTCCTGATAAACACTGATGTAACAGTATTTGCAGTAAGCTAGCCATGAAAGCCAATGCAACTAAACACAGCCTCCATGCTTTTTGTGATCCTAGGTCATAGAATCACTGTACTACAGTGTAAAAATAAATTTAACCTACTACTTGCAAAGTTTGGTTCATACTGGACTAGATGGAAAGGAACAGTTTGCTTTCTGAAGATTCCACTGGGCAAGTTAAACACATTATACTCGCACAGTTTACTCACTGTTATTCAGGCACTCCCTTTTAAAGCAAAGTAGCTGTCTTTGCCCCAGGATTTCAGAGTTTCCTAAATATTCTGTTGAATGCCTGTCAGAAGTTGAAAAATAGAAGTATGAAAAGCTGTTCTTAATCTGCAGCATAGTGGAAAGCCCTGGAATCTAGGTTTCTTGTTTCTGGTTTATGCTGCTACATTTTTAAATACTGGCAAAGTGCTAAAAAACATCACTAGTACCAGCACATATGCCGTTAAGCAGGGGGTATCTAAGGTAGTGAATAACCTGTAAAGGGCAGTTTAGCTTCTCAGGATCAAAAAACATGTCTCAGAGACTGAGTAAAACATATTCAGCTTCCTATAGAAATCAATAAAGAGTGATTAAACAGTTATGGGTATAAAGCCTTTGTTAAACTTGAACCTGAAAATATGTATCCCAAAAGGTAACTGGAAGCTAGGAGCTTTAGGATCTGTTACGCAGAGTGTACGTCCCCCACTGAATCTAGTAAAGGGAAACCAATATTGTAAACGTTGTATTCCAATACATAAATAAAATCAATTCTGCAGATTCTTTTTCATTATGAATACACTAAAAGAGAACACAGTCAATAGTTGAAAAAGTGATATTTCGATGGGTCGGTCCCTTTATAGTGAGACATGAGAGTCTACTGAACAAATATGCCATGTTTTACTAGCACTTAACTTGTTAATGCACATAAAAGTCACTGGCTAATTACCACATCATAGATACCAAAGGAAAACTTTGTGAAAAAATGTATCTGAGAGTTTTAAGAATATGGTGTTAGTTTAAATCTGTGTTTGATTTACTGAGGAACTTTTCATTAATATAAACAGGTTTTTTTTTTTTTCTTTTCTCAAAGCATGTAGGATGTTATTAAAATCTTTCAAATTTCCCTGTTGCACTTCTGCCATATTTGTGTAACTCAGAGAATGGGGAGGAAAAAACTGAACGTTAAACCACCAGTGAGCTTGCAAAACAATTGCTACCTAGCAGTACTTTAGACAGGCAGATGGATGAAAATGTTGCATAGGTCTGACAATGAAATATACCTTCCACTCAAGCTGAAAATCATTAAGAGCCATATTTCCTTTTGTGCTTAGTACAGTTATGAGTATTTACCCTTTCATTCCAATTCAAATTTATAGTTTGGCACCATGGTATTATTAATAACCCTCATCATTCTGGAATACAGAAAATAAACTCAAAGTAAAATTCATAATATAATTGTTTTAAAATTACCAGCAGCTTTGTAATTAATGCTTGCATTCAGCTTTCTTAAAAATTCCAGTGGAAGTTCCAAATCAAAGACCTATATGCATGGAGCAGTTTGTAGATGTTCATGCACTGGTTTGTAGATATATATGCAGGTAACATGGACACTGAGTAAGCATTAAGGCAGATAGCTAAGGTAAAGATCTTTGACAGATAGGTAGATCAATTTTTCATCATGAACCATTTTTTAATGAATACCTAATACTGAATCCCAATTTATTCAGCATTTAATTCAGTGTGATTAATTGCTTTAACCAGTGTTTCAGTTAATTAGTTAATTAAAAAGAATTAGTCTAATGCATGCTTTTACTCCTTATTCTTTTTTTTTTTTTTTTTTCCCAGAAAGAATTTATTTTCCTTTTACATTTACTTCTACTCCACGCATGCTTTCCACCTTTCTCTGCAAAACAAAAAAGTCATTCTCACAGTGATACATCTTGCACTACAGCTGTGTTCAGCTTTATCTTCTCCAAAGAGAAGGCCATCGGCTGAGTGTAGCAGCCAGNTTTTCCCCAGAGAGCAATACACTGTAATGTAAGAATTATTGTGTCCTTCCAAGGCATAAGAAAAGTGTATCTTTGTAAAGGTTTGAAATATATGTTCCCTCATTTTACTTTTGCTTCTGAATATTCATAATAAAAATTAATTTGGATGCTACCTGCATTCTGGCATTTAAAAAAAACATGGATTCAGCTTAATTGCTTAATTTCAGACACTTAGGGTGTTCATGACCTCTATGTAAGGCTGGAAGATACAACACAAGACCCACAGCTACAGAGGATCAGTTCCCATTTCGCCCGGCAGCTGGATGCCAGGTAAGATTCCTCTGAAATTCTCAACTGGCACAGAAGGCACAGTTATGCAATTAGTATGAACCCTTGGAGTCACATATCTCACTTGTAAATTGCAAATAAATTTAGGTATCTAAGTATATGTATCTACTTGGCAACTAGCCATTTAAACTCCCATTACAGTCAATAGAGATGTAGTTAACTCCTGTATAACCCAGGGGCAATGACTTTCCTTCTTAAATATTCAGGTGATATCAATAGCTTCCTCAAGGCAAGCCAGTTCATGGGAAGGAGACATTAAGTTGCAAGCTAAGCAATTGTTCCACTGAGATCCTGGAACAACTGTAGAGACAAGTTACTGTTAATCATCTATTGCTTTGACTTTTTTTCCCTCCTGTAAACTGTTTGCAGTTCCCATTGCCACAAAATTAAATGCTTTCCGAACAAATATTGTTTTCACTTAGATATTCTCCAGTATTTAAAGTAAGCAGAGTATATCTCATAACTTGGTCATGCTCTTTCTTCTCTGCACAAATTGCAAGGATTTTCTGGATGAAGTTTGAGAATTTAAATTTGCTACAAAACTACAGTTCAGAATGTGTGCCATCATTATCAAGTGTCAGGACTGAAAGCAGCCCTCTGCTTCTCTGTTCCCAGTTTTGCATTCACATTTGTTCTGTGGAAGATGGCTGGTGAACAGCCTGCAGCTTTGTACTTTGTACTATTTTTTCTAATAGTTTAAATGAAACTAATCATTATACCAAGTTAAAGTTATATAGAAAACCTGGGGCAGAACAGGAGGAGATACCCATGCCATAGTAATCGATCAAGCCTGTAAAATCATTTTCTATGGCTGATACATGGAAGTTTAGAAGATACAGTCAGAGACAGTCTTCACCAACTGTACATTTTCTGTGTTAAAAATAGAGCAAGCTGCAGAAACATTAATCATGCATTGTCTTTTTTCATATTCCCATCACTTTTACATAAGATGAATGCAGTGCTTCCACTGTATGAATCTGTAATCTCTGCTTTCCTGCTGATTTGTTTTCATAGTAACTTTGAGAGGAGAAAGAGCATGTTTAGTTTTAAAAGCACCATGTCTGTAGGTGATGTTTTCATGTAGAACATAAAAAGTACCTAGGACTCTGCATGATTTTTGTTTATCTTTGATTTCTAGAATGTTAACTAGAACAAAAAAATCTTTATCTGTAATTTCTGTGACCAAGTTTATAGGAATCTTCCTCTTGGTACAACATGATCTTGCAGTCAAGGTTGTGTTTCCCATGATCTATCTGTATTTTTTCTACAGCCATCAATGCTCTCAACGTGTATGGGACCACTTCTTTCATGTTCTCTTCTCCTGCCCCTTTCTATTATGCTACAAATCAAAAAGAAACGTACTTTACCTAGTCAGTGCTAATGATCTTGCCATCTTTCCTAATACATTCAATTTAATGATTAGTCCAGAACTATGCTGATACTTAACTTTTCCATGCACTACACTATCTCCATGTGAATGCTACCATATACAGTAATACAGAGGTATATATATGGACAGGCTATATATATATTTGGCTGTGAGTTTGATCAAGTATCATTTACAAAATGACAACAGCAAAATGGATGTTTAGCTTTACCCTTTTTATCATGCCTGACTGATATATCTCCATACAGCCTACAGAGTGATGGAAAGTTAATGTGTGATTTACCTCTCAGCACTGAATCTTTGCTAGGCTAACACATCACAGTGCTGCTGCACAGCAGCCATTTTTGACATACTGATGACATATGAGCTCAAAGATATGAAATTCTTGAGTTGCTACAAACTATTAGTGAACCAGTGTTGCTGCAACTTGATTTTGGATTGCTAACTTGCCAAACAATTCCACAATTTTTGATGAAAACATTTTCTTTTTAAGGCAAACAAATGGTATAATATTATTTAACAAATCTTTCCACGATGTAACATTTTCTTGGCTTAAATATTTAAGATAATCTTTCACTGAAAGGAAATGTTCATGAAAGAAGAATGTGACAGTGCAATTTGCTTACAAGTTCTCTGAATATATGAGTTATCTCTTGTCATGCCATGGTGGATGACAATAATGGTAATAACAAACACTAAAGATAACAATATCATTCCAAATAACTAAGATGTTATTATCAGTAAAATATTGAAAATATAAAAATAAAATATATCCACAGATGATAGTTATTGCTCTAACAATGCAAGAAAAGAAAAATTGGATGTTTCCTGGTATGAAATCATTCCTTTATCCTCATCTCCCATCCTTAAAGGATAAGATCATATATCAACTTCATGGTCCCTAAAGTGAGTTTCTGGCTTTGTTTGTTTTTTGTTGCTTCCCCCCTCTCCCCAAACCCCAGCAGATCATCATTTAGCCTCAGTTAAGTCCATCATACTAGGGTGTCTTGTGCAATTTGAGATGCTGCTATACTGAACAATACATGCATGGATCCATCAGTGATATAAAACTGGAGGGGCACTGAAGTGATGACATTCCATGTAGTATCTGTCAACTACATATCAATATATAAGATATTCTTGATTATCTTCAATTACAAGAGGTGCCTATGTGTAGGCAACTGCCACCTACCACATACTACAAAATCAGGAACTGAATCTCATTTGAAGTCCAAGCAAGATAAAATCACCTCTGACACCTGGTAACTTCTTAAATCATAGTAATTCAAGCATCATGGAACATAGGAAGTATGAGTACAGAAAGGTCAGTTACCGTTCACAAGTGAAATGGAGCATAAAGTACTAGACTGAGGCCATTTTTGGGCACCAGCATAAAAAATACAAATTAGAACATATACATAATACATGTGATCAAATACATATACTGTCAAAAGCATGAACCAATGTGTACTTTTTCTGTTTCTAATGCTTACTCTTTCTATGCCTATTTTATATATGATGAAAACAGATTGGGTAACAACAAGGTACAACAAACAGTCGCAGACAGTCCAAGAATGGAAAGAAAAGAGCAGAGATTTGTTTCAGTCTACCCTGACTAAGGACACTTCAGGTGATTGATGCTAATACTTAAATGCCATCACGTACACCTCCCCTCCAGTAGATGAGGAAGCCTACTTTTTATTCACTACTCACCGCACTTCTCTGGTGCAGAAACAGCAGTCATACATAAAACATTACGAATGACAATATAATTAGGTTAAGTAAATTAGAATTCTAAAACTCAGTGGATGTTGTGTTTCTGTTCCAGTCCTCCCACATGACAAGATAATTGATAACACAATAGGGAGTCAGAGTAAACTTGACTGAAAAACTAGCAGTTGTGTTCCAACCATTAAGTTTCTCAATGTAATCAATTTTTTTCATGTGCATATTATACTTTGTCATTTCAATTCTTCAAGTTGTTTCGCTTCCATTTTAAGTCTAGATAACTGCATTCAGAAGTCCAACAGTTCTCTCTCAAATGCTGTACACAGAAATGAGAAATGAGAAATGACATGGATTTCCTTCTCACCCTTCCTCTATACATTATGTGCCTGGATTACAATAGTCTTTCTGACCACAGCATTGCACTGGCAGCATGGCTTCACTGTGCTCCTTAGAAATCTTCTATAAAGCCACAGAACATAGAATCGTAGAATGGTTTGGGTTGGAAAGTACCCTGATCATCTAGTTCCAACTCCCCTGCCATGGTCAAGGATGCCTCACACTAGACCATGTCACCCAAGGCTTTGTTCAATCTGGCCTTGAACACTGCCAGTGATGGAGCATTTACCACTTCTTTGGACAACCTGTTCCAGTGCCTCACCACCCACACTGTAAAGAACTTCCTTACATCTAACCTGAACTTCCCCTGTTTAAATCTCTGATAAAGGATTCTTCCCCAGAATCCTTGTAGGCACCCTTCAGGTATTGTGTTGGTTTCCATTATTGTATGAAGCGGAATTTATCTTGTACATTTTTGTGGCCAAGAAACATGAATTCAGAGTGAAACAAGTACAGACAAGAATGACAAGTGATGAGAACTGGAGAGCTCTTTTTTACAACAGAAGACTACAAAAGCTTTTCTTGTTTAGTCTAGTAAAACAAAAGCTGAAGGGAATATGAGAGCTTTATATAAATATCTCAGGGACATAAACATCAGGAGAGGTAAAGAGATGTGTAAAATAAAGAAAATGTTGGCATGATAAAGAACAGATACAAACTGGTCCTGAATAAATTTAGAACAAAAGTATTCTTGGGGATAATTCTTGGAGATATTCTTGGAGCAGAAACAACACCTATCTGATGGTAGGGCTCCATAGTTGCCAATTTTCCTAGTGATGAAACAAAGATCCAAGATAGTAGTGAACTCATACATTGGAAGATTGGAGAGGATTTAAGAAGTTAAGATCCATACAAAACCACAGAAAACAAGCAAACCATCTAGAAATCAATATGCTAGGGAAAAAAGTCACAAAAGCCAGAGCTTCTGGGAAAAATTCTTTGCACTGTCATACCACTCCCTGCTGACCTGGTACATTAGAACTAGCATTTCAACCAAGCAGACTTCAAGGCAGCTTCAGGTTGTCAAAGGGAACCTGAAAGTAAAAAAAGAAACAAAACAACTTGTAGGTAAGAAATTTGTCTGATCATTGTCAGTTATAATCAAAACAGAGTAAAACTGCTGTGTTCAGCAGAGTAGGGCAGGTAGTGACTCTCAAGAGTATATGTCTAGCAAGATGAATACCTGTGTTCAAGGCCTTCTGCAGTAGCTTAAATTCGTATTTCTCACATGCCAGGAGAGGCATCCTATCTGCTGCTATAGGGCACTTCACAGAATATTGCTACCTTTATTGAAGCTAGGCCATGATACATGAGCTCTGAAGAAAGTACCAATCCTCTTGCTTGTGCTTGCAAAAGTCAGAAGGGAAGGTGAGTACTGAAGTTTAAATAACCTGCTTAATATGTTAGTTCTGTTCTGTATCTAATGGCTCTCTAACGTAAAATATGTGAACAGCAGTCCCTGGCTGACAAATTGCTGCAACTTATAAATCAGTATAAACATAAGAGCCTTGAGACTTTAAGCTAACTTTTCAACCCTAACATTTATTTTCAAGTGCAATTCATAGAAATTTAAAAATCTGAGCTTGCATTTCTCTTTAGAATTTTTTAAGATGGCTGCCAGAAATGAAAAGGGTATAATATTTTGAAATGTTCTTTAGTTTCTTTAGACAAGCTTTTATTTATTTCAACATTGCTAAATCACAGTTCAATTTGTCATTGACACTATAAACTCTAGTAAAAAAATAAATACATAACGCTCTCTGATAAAAAAAAGAATCTGTACTCTTTTTGTTGCCACCATGTTTGTATCACCTGTGTCTTTTTATGTAAGAAAGTAACAAATTATCCTGTTATCCACATCAGAATTACTCTCTGAGGACCCTCTGTTTCCAAACCAGTATTAAAGCTTTTCATTAGTGACACATCTGTTTAAGACTTAGTTGGACTGTGTTCCATAAACATGTGAAGTACTGCTTGTCATTTAGCCTAGTAGAAACTTGACATCCTTTGTGTCTTACAGGATATTTCTTCTGTTAGCTCTACTGCATCTAAATGCTTAACTGTCTCAACTCCATTGTTTGCAGTAAGAAAACAGTTTCAGTGTCAGAGTGAAAGAATAAACTTCCAATTTTGATGTCAGAAGCTTGATGCTGCATACTGCCAAGTCCTACTCAGAACCAAAGCTTAGAAAAAAAGATAGACAATATTATCATTTTAAGATTATAACTAGAGGGGGAAAAAGAGAAACAGAGGAACACCTCTGACCGGTTTTTGGGTTTATATGTGTCTGAGCAAACTAAATAGTTTGCTATTGATTTCAATAATACTCTTCCTATAGCATAACTAGTTGAGTTAAATAATCTGTGCCTTTTCTGTGGAGTTTTTTAAACTCCCATTTTTGTTCTCTGCTTGATGAGAAAACTCTTTCACAGTATTTTTTTACTCCACTTTTGCTGTACTACATGATTTAGGACATAAAGAGACCTATTCATCAATAATTAGACTGTTGCTTCTTAGAAAGTTGTCGTTTTCTTTAAACACCACAAGAGAAACGAAGTATTTAGTTATTCATCTATTCTCATAATGTATTTTTTGTTTAAAAACCAGACATCTGGAAAATATCTTGACATTTGATCAGCTGGGAAGAGAGTCTTGCTAAGAAGCCAAGAAAAAAAAAAAGCCACACAAATATGAACTAGTGCTGAAAAGAAGTAAATTGAGTGATAAACCAAGGATATATAAAACCAAACACATAAGATGAAATGTAAGCATCACAGTACTTTGTTAATTGTGTTCAGTGAGAAACTGATCATAGTTCTTATAAATCACTTCCATATGTTAATGGCTTTGATTCTAGTAGGAAAGTACAAACTTCCCAAAACATTAACACTTGTGGCTGAAAGTTGTGAGAATTCTCTACTGTTTTGATCTTCTTTGTGTTCTCACTGTCTGAATATATATAATTTGTCTTTACTTCCTGAATACATGTAATTGATGCATGCCAGCAGGTGCCAGGAGAGACATTCCACTTGTTCAGTGAAGATGCTTGAAGTTTACATAACAGCAGCACACTGCAGTTTCTACAGGACAGTGAAATTGACCACAGATTATATTTTTATTGTATAAATAAATATTGTATAATTTCTCTGAATACAGAGGAATTATTTTCATAGGACACAGAACCCACAGTTGGGAGATTAACCACCACCAACTGCACAATGAGATCTACACAAGTTCTTACATTTCTCCCCAACTCATTTCAAATACAGACAGGTACCACCCTTGCCATCAGAAATTAAATGATTCACTTAATGAGATCACAAGAGTTCCAGTATCTACCAACTTTATTGGTATAGGTAAGTATGGAAGTAAATTATACAGCCAAATGACTTGATTATGCTGTGACTTGATTATGACTATTATGCTGTGAAGCCAAGACTTGCTTTCAGCTACATTACCAGAGGTCAATAGTAACACTTTCGGTTTAACAACCCTACAGATGTGGCATAGAAAAGGTGATATAACTGGGAACCCTGTGCATTCTGCACATTTATGACCTTATTTTATTTGAATCTTATTTAAAACAAGAAAAAAGGTTCAGATAATTTTTCAAATTCAGTTCATTTCACTGAAAATCAAAATTGCCCTTGTGCAGTGATTGCTTTTCACAATTTTTCTTGCACACTTACATAGTTTTAAAGAAAAAATCTCAAATACTTTTCCATTTTTTCAGTACAGAAACTAAAAAAATGTGTATCTTTATATCAATCCATAAATATGTTGACAAAACTGTTATGTATTTTCAGCATATTCTATCATGTCATGAGCATAACAAAGCCATAAGCAGAAATAGTTACAGACTACAAGAATTTAGGTAATTTTTGTTAAGCCTAAAATTATAATGATTCAAAAGTTGCTGTCTAATGGAGTAGAAATTCTAAAGAACAAACCAGAGTGCAAAATATTGCAGTTAAAATAACTGCATAATTGATATACAAATATGTAGCATATGTTTTGGCATTTTTCAAAATGAAATTGATTTCACTGTGGTGCTCCTGGGTATTGTAGGTTTTCAAAGAAGTAAAAGATTAGTTTTTACATGCTAATGTAGCTTGTATTGGAATAATTGTTCGTCTTGACTTCTGGGAACATTTAGTACTTTGGCGTAGAATATTATTACGTCTTTGGTTTAGTTACTATTAACATTGTTCAGAGAAAGAAAAAAGCTGAATTACAGAGGCTATTATCATTTGACTGAGAAGGGAGGATTATTACTGTGCTTTAGAATAACATGTTAAATTAATTTTTTTATGTATCACTCTTTCAAAATGATTTCACCAGGAACTTAAGGAGAAGGAACAAAACATTCAGCTTTAAATCCTTTACAAGACTTCAGCTTGAGAGCTCCTGCTTCTTGGAAAACCTACTTGTTAAGGGATTTCAGTTATTATGCTGCATCTATAGGAAAGGGCAGCCACTCAGTTGATCGGACTAGCAACCATCTTCTTCTAGCTCCCACAATCTTGCTGTTAAACTCTACAAAGTCTCATTGACTTCATATCACAAGAAACTATATACGGTTGGTATCATGCAAAAAAAGAAAAATTATGTTGTAAATCAGATTTCCTGTTGTCTATGTGATTCCCCAGCACCTAGATTACAGACTACAAGAAAAGTTTGAGGACGTACACCTAAGTTACCTACAGAGTTTGTGGTCAAATACAAACAGAAACAGCTATGAAATGCTAGTGTAAAAGTACATTATCTTTTTCCAGATCTTATCCAGTAATGTAAAAAAGAGTTGTAAAAGAGGCCTTTAGCATGGGGGCATACTTTTTCTTAAATCATAGAAAAAATGAGAAATAATGCATAAAAGTAATGGAAAGGCACAATAAATGCTATATTACAAAAATAGAGCAGAATCACTAAACCATGTCTAGGTTTATTATTAGGGCAGGTGGGAATAGAAACAGATGAATCCTGAATTTTTCATAGGAAGGCACACTGTATGACCTTCACATCAGACTGCAAGTTTCCTTACAATGGTCCCAATGATCAGATTTAGAGTTCTGATAATAACAGATGCTCATTTTGTTATTGAAAATGTCCCATAGCTATTCACCACAAATACAACAGGGTTGGTTTTTTGTTTTTTGGTTTGTTTTCTTTTTTTTTAATTGAAAGTGTGATAAGCATATTATATGCAGTAAAAAAATCCCTGTACATTCTACATGAAAATAATAACTGAGAAGACAACTGATATATCCCCTTGTGTAAGAGAATCCTGTCCAGTAATTCCTTAGTCATATACAACAATGTGGAAAGCATATCACCTTGCTCTTGGGAAACACACAAGTATCTTAATTTAACTAGTAGTTCTGGGAGAGGATTGATTACTGTGTCACAGCACCCTTTGAGAAATACAGGGACTTCACACCATTTTCATGGGCTAGCTGCTGCTGAAGTGATTGTAGATTGGCTCAAACCCAAAATCTCATTAGCTGCAATGTTTTTGCTGCTCTTGCCAGGACAACAAATGCACATTATATAATAATTAATTTTACATTATTTGTATAACACTGTTAATTTAAAAAATAATTAAATTTGTGAGACTAGCATTTGTCCTTTCAAGGTTATTAAGGTTATTTGTAATATTTTATTTATATCATCTATTTTTTTGAAAGACTGTAAAAATTTTAAGAGAATTATGGTCATTGAAGTTTCTTAATATAGCTTCTCAAACAACTTATGAGCAGACTTTGGCTTCTTCAAACCCTAAATATAAGAAAGAAGTACACAGAAGGTGGAAGCAGGAACATGTAACCTGCGAGGAATGCAGAGACACTGTCCAACCATGCAGACATGAATTGAACAGGACTTCTGTAAGTACATAGGAAACAAAAAGAAGACTAGGGAAAAAGTGGGCTTGCTACTAAATGAGGCAGAGGCCTTAGTGACACACGACATGGAAAAGGTGGAAGGACTTCTTTGCCTTAGTGTTTATTAGCAAGACTGTGCTTCTGTAATCCCAGGCACCAGAGAGCAAGGGAAAAGTTTTGGGCAAGGCAGATGAATGTTAGAAGGAAGAAAATTAGATCTTGGAGCACTTAAGCAAACTGGACATATGTAAGGCCATTAGCCCTTGTGGGATCTACCTAAATGTACTGAAGAACCTGTCTGATCTTAATCTTAAATATTTTTTTTTTCTCTCCCACCCCTCGCACCCATATTTTCTTTTAAATGTTCTTATGGGTATTGAATATCATTATCATTTATTGTCATACAGGCTTTTGACTAGACAACAAAAGCTGTCTTAACCTGTTGTATCTAGATCACATAAATATCAAAGTATATATATTGAAGGTAAGGGAGTTACTTTTCTCATGTCATATGCTTTGTGCTCCCTCTTAATTGTTACACACACAGGTTACCTTGAAGATCTGGTCAAAAGCAATGAATTTTGAGGAGGAATTTGGAGAACATGAATGGGACCTGCAGGAAATTTTGGCATGGATATTTGAGGATGAAATGCCTTTAGTATTTTGTTTTCTTTTACAAGCAATGCTTGGTGATTGGTTTAATAGCAAAGATAGAGGGGGGAAGAAATTACGTATCACCTTTTTGTTTTCTTTAATTCTACCTTGAAAGCTTTCATGTAAGTTTAATGCCAATAAATCAGTCCCAAGTTGAATTGCTGACCAGAGAATATCAGAGGGTTTAGAGACCTTTCAGTGTTTGGAAAATACAGAAAGAAGTGTTGAAGTATTGCTGGAAGGAAAAAAATTAAAACCAGCAAAAAAACAAGACTAGTGTTAAATGTGAGATACTGTCAGGAGCACAGATCTGAGCAATCAAAACAGTGAACTAATTATGAAGCTAAAGAAAGAATTATATGATTGTAGGAAATATATGGTGGTGGATCAGAGACATGAGGAGTTGATTGGAATATTCTTTTGAGTGGCCTGATACTTAGAAATAGAGATCATAATAAAATATATATGACTTGCAAGGTTTACTTCTCTAAGCAAGCTTTTAGACGCTTTTATAACTCTTTTTAACTATTCAAAAATTAATAAAAAAGAAATAATTAATGCTTACTTTTGCATACACAGTTAGGGCAGCTGAACCCTTAATTCCATAGGGAAAAATGAAGCCACATGTAAAAATATTGTAGAAGCATATGTTGCCAATATTTTAACAGAGTCCATTAAAATATTTCCTGATTAAACCTCAAAATTTCTATAATGAGCTATAGAATATATTCTTCAGTTCTAAGTGCATCAAACATGGGTTTTGACAAGAAGTAAAATGGCAAAATAAAAATGTATTAAGTGAAAATATTTATTCTTAATTTTAAAGGAAAATAAAATCAGGTTCCAAATTGATAAAATACAATTATCTAAAATCTGATTTTTTTTTTTCATACTTAAGAGGTAGTAAACTCACTTTTACAAATAGGTGTTTTCACTGCAAGCTCGTAGAACACTTGCTGTGGCCTGCATTTTTTTTATGTAGTTATACAACACAGGAATCATCTGAATGCATGTAGCTGTGTGTGTCTCACACAGACACCCTAAAATCCCTTTGCAAACAACTGAGATAAACAGGCATTTCTAGGGCATGGTTCATCACACTTTAAAAGACTCCTATAATCACACTTTAAAGACTCCTATAATAGGTCAGATTAATTGTGCTTTAAAATAAAACTCACAAAACTTCCCATCTTATTTCTGTGGAAGCCCATGAATCTTTATTGATGGTTTTCGCATCTTAAATTTTCCATGCAACTTCTCTAATTTAATGAAGAATTAAAGTATATGGTGTACATAATATAGCCTTGTACCACTGGTCTTGGGGAGAAGTATAGATACAAATTTATTCCTTTACAGCATATAGTACTTATTACAAACCAGTATGTTTATAAGTTATAATAATTAAAAAAATAATAATTTCAGGGATTTAAAATATGTCCTATTGTTGTGGTTTAAGCCATTCAGCAACCCAGAATCATGCAGCCACTTGCTCACTCCCCCCAACTTCCTACCCCCGCTCCCAGAGGGATGGGGAGGAGAACTGAAAGAATGGAACTCCCATGAGTTGAGATAAGAACAGTTTAGTAACTAAGGTATAACACAAATCACTGCTGCTACCACCAGTAATAATAATGAGAAAGGAAATAACAAGGGAAAAGAATACAACCACTCACCACCTGCTGACCGATACCCAACCCAAACAGATCCCAGCAGTGAACTAGCCCTTCCGGGTAACTGCCCCCATTTTACATCTTAGGCATGACGTGCTGTGGTATGGAATACTTCTTTGGGTCAGTTTGGGTCAGGTGTCCTGTCCATGCTTCCTCCCAGCTTCCCCTCCTCTGTGGCACAGCATGAGACTCAGAAAGCTCTTGGTCAGACTAAAAATTACTGAGCGACAACTGAAAATGTCGCTGTTATCAGCGCTGTTCCCAGGCCAAAAGTCAAAACCACAGCACTGCACCAGCTACTAAGAAGGAGAAAAATGACTGCTACTGCTGAATCCAGGGCACCTATGTAGCTGCCAGAATATCTGCCAGGAGTGATTTAATATATTTAAGATGGAAAAAGATCTAATAAAAAAATTGGGAAAAAAAAATTACTTTTTCCTTTCTGATTTGAGGCTGTGATCATAAATTACTTCATAGAATCATAGAATAGTTAGGGTTGGAAAGGACCTTAAGATCATCTAGTTCCAACCCCCCTGCCGTAACCAGGGACACCTCACACTAAACCATGTCACCCAAGGCTTCATCCAGCCTGGCCTTCAACACTGCCAGGGATGGAGCATTCACAACTTCCCTGGGCAACCCATTCCAGCCTCTCACCACCTTAACAGGAAAGAATTTCTTCCTTACATCCAATCTAAACCTCTCCTGTTCAAGTTTGAACCCGTTACCCCTTGTCCTGTCACTACAGTCCCTAATGAAGAGCCCCTCTCCAGCATCCCTAGAGGCCCCCTTCAGAGACTGGAAGGCTGCTGGGAGGTCTCCACACAGTTTTCTCTTCTCCAGGCTAAACAGTCCCAGCTTTCTCAGCCTGTCTTCGTATGGGAGATGCTCCAGTCCCCTGACCGTCCTCATGGCCCTCTTCTGGACTTGTTCCAACAGCTCCATGTCCTTTTTATGTTGAGGACACCAGAACTGCACACTTGTAGCCCAAGAATACTCTATGCTCCATCTAACTGTTGCTAACTATTGGTTTTGAGCTACCGTAATCTGTCATTACCAACTGGAAAAGTTTATCAGAAATTGGCATTTATATAGTCAGTGTTTCACACGGGAAAATATATATCATTTAAGAAATGTGACATGCTTTTCTCTTAACCACTGTGGAAATGCTATCTAATGTCATGTAACAGTACACACACTGTTGAGAACATATTAGACAACACCCTTTGTGCTGTCTTTTTACATACAGGGTTTCACAAAAGTTAAATGAAATTAAAGCTACTTTCCTAACTTTGGCTGGTAATTTTTATTTCACCTTGTCTGGGTTGTGATGTACCCTAAAAGCTTTATCCATACTTTACCCATCAAAAGTTTTAAAAACTTTGTAAATAATTGAATCCTGGTACTTTACTGGTTCAGGTATTCAGAAGTCTCTGTTCCAAGTCATTAAGTGCTAATTTTTTCATCTGAATGTGCAGACCAGTTAGAAGATGTGTAAAAACAGCCTAGTCAATTACTCTTCATCACTTATGTTTCTGAGAAGAGTCCAGATCCATGTTAAAATAAAAAGATATTATGTGCATATATTTAAATCCTCTGAGTTTTTCCTTGTTTTATTCTGTCCTCATTCTGTGTTTTAGCAAGTGTAGTGCATGTCCTACAGCATTATTAATTAACAATATTTTACCTAATAATTTCATCCAGATTTGTACAGTATCTTGTTAATGCCATCTATCTAAAATATCCATATACATGCAATATATATATATGCATGCAGGCACATATTTATTTGTGAGGAGGAAAAGAAAAAAAGTTTTTCAACAGAAGTCTTTGTTACAGGAGACACAAGTACTGTCCACGTAGGAACATGCTTATTTGCTTAATTCTGCCTTGAAAACAACAAATGTTATCACTATTTACATAGAAACTGCTTAAGTAAAAAAAAGTGAAAAAAATCTGCTAAATACATTAAATTCCTGTGTGCAGAGCTGCATACTTTTCAATTGTCACAAGTGAAACAGCATCCCACAGAAAAAAAAAAATCAATCTTTATTCTTTACTCTATAATTACCAGTTTATCATATGTACTAAATAGAAAAATAGCAATCCTATAATAAGAGTAAGAATACAAAAGAGGAGATTTTGTAATGTGAGAAATGTGCCTCATTTTATTCTGCATCAGTTCAGTGCATTAGTATAAAGTAGTGATCATAATGACAAACATTTCTTTATCATCCATTGAACACCGCATACAATTGTCTGGAAATGTGGATTAGGAAAATGCAAACATGCCCAAAAATCCAGAGTCCTTCTACAGAGCAATCATGAAACATATGTGAAAGCAAACATGCAATTAATTTCCAAGAACTATTATGTAGTCCATTCTTAATGAATTAATTTGGTCAGCCAAGATAAAGTTTCAGATTTTTGGAAGCAAGATGATATGATACCTGTTATTAATAGTATATTAACATTTTTATTTACTGCAGTCAGGCTGGGCTAAGTAGTCTTTTTCTATTCTTCATTTGGTTGGTTAGTTCACTGTTCACAGTTCATCTACCCTATATCTATTTGAAATAATGGGATTCCTGTTTTTTTTAATCCTGACATCTCCTACCATGTCCCAACATAGATTCAAATCATAGTAGTAGTAATAGTTGTCACAGGTTGTTACAGAAATAAGAAAACTGTATAATATTGTATGTTGTTTTATGTTTTCTATGTTTCTTCTTGAAGACCCATTGTATGCATTATTAGAAGATACTTTCGGAAAATGTGAAAATTGCTTTCAAGAAATTATATGAAATTACATGAAATTAACCTCTGCTTTTATGAAGAAACACAAATAAAACTCCTAGTAAGGTGTCAATTAGCTTGTCTTCAGGCTGTGAACTGGAATTCATTTAGCTAAATTCAGCAGAAAAGTTAATCTCTACATTCTTTTAAATCTACAAAACAAACTAACAAAAGATTTTACTTAGGTGGGGTAGTTTTTGCTTGTTTTTTCCTGGTTTTTGATTTTTTTTTTTTTTTTTTTTTTTTTTTTTTTCCCCACGA
>NDXB01009353.1:0-25673 GCA_002631895.1 Agapornis roseicollis
GGGGGGGGGTTGAGTGGGTGAACTTGCTGCCTGGCTGGGTTCAAACTACAGCAAAGTCTCTGCAGCCAGACATTCCTTTTTTTCCTCCTGTTAGCACACTTTCCCTTTCTTAGGCTACCAGTATGCTTGGGAGCAAAATACTTGGCTGAACAGAAGGCAAGATTTCCATTTTTGATAGCAGGACAGACTCACATTGGCTTTGACCAAGCAAAACATGTATCATGATTGCAATGAAGATCAGGCTTTTCCACATCAAATGTTGCTGATGGCAAAACATAGGACAAGAGTGCAATTGCCCTAGAGATTCCAAGGTCATCCATTTGGACATAAGCAACTGAAAGCATTCTACTATTAGTATCCCCCTCACATCATTATGTACAGTGCTCAACTCTATTTATATGATGTCTCTATGTTTAAGAACAAAACAAATTTTGCACAAGTAGCAGTGAACATTATACAATAGGAAGTCTATTACACAGCTTTCTTTCCTTCATTTGGGCAGCTTCACTTCTGGAAAATCAAGCTTTGAGGTGAAATTTGCAGCAAAATGCTGCCCTGCTGGAGATTCTATTTCCTCTCTTCACAAATGAGTTTAGCAGCACATGTACTGGGTACAGGATCACCTGGCTCACTCCATGTCACTCATCATCCTCGGCATCCTCCCTCCCATACATGCAATCACCACCATATATATTTTAATTCCACCACTCAGTGTTTCTACTTCTCCCACTCCTCCTCATCTATAGTTGTCAGAGACTTCTTAGAATGACAAAGAGCAACAGAAAGAAAAAAGTGGTAAGTGCAGAAAGGGAACCCTGTTGGCTTGCTGCCTCAAGCATGTGGTTTTGTGTGTTTAAAATCAGCACAATTGGTACAAGAACAGTATTCTTACATTTTGCAAGTTATCCTGTGAAAAAATCCTCAGCAAACAACCTTGCTAAGCTTGAAGACGGTATTTCATGCTTCTTTTTTAATACATTTTTATGATTAATAAGCTCTTCCCATTATTGGTGCAAATAAAAGAAAATAGCATTTTTGTTCTTTGCCACACCCCAAAAATTCTTGAGGAAAATGGAAAACAAAAGTCTGTGCAATTCTCAAATGAAGCTATAAGTTAACAGTCAGTATAAGATCACTTTTTCATAAGTAAGGCATTATCACTAATGTAAGGTAAAAATATTACTGTTTTTTCCACATACTTCTCTCCTCTCCTTGAGCTTTTCATTTTCAGATTATAGTTATAAAAGAGCCATTGTAATCTGGCTGACAGTAGAATCAGTTACATTATATAAAAACATAATGTAAGAAACAATACAAACATTACACGCCCACATCTCAAAGAATCATAGAATAGTTAGGGTTGGAAAGGATATTCACTGACTACACAAAACCAAAACCATTCAGAATAAGGATCACTAACCAGCACTGAAACGGGAATAGTATGCAAGAATGTCAGGCCACTGGACATTCAGGTACAGCAACTAGGAATAAAGAGTGCAGTGCAGTAGCCCTACCACTTCTTTTTGGTGACTTTATCTTAAATCTTTCTACAGAGTGTGTTATACATAATGCACTTCCCTTTGACAGAATCATAGAACAGTTATGGTTGGAAAGGACCTTAAGATCATCTAGTTCCAACCCCCCTGCCATGGCAGTATGAGAAAGAGCACAGTTCTCTCTTGCATTCAGCTCTTTGGGACATAAATCACAGAAGTAAGAAGACTGTCCAAGGGACAGACATGGTCATTGTCCATTGTTTAACACTGAATTGGCTCTAGGGAAAAATTTGCTTTTGACAAATACAAACTTTATAAGAAACAAAAAACCCAACAGGGAAACAATAAAAAGATACTCACAGCTTTGGTTTGGCAAGCACAGGTGGAGGCTCCTTTATGGGTGAAAGCAAGACAGCTGGAGGTGGGATGGATTTATCACCATTTGGCTTGCTGTTAATCATTCCATTTACTCCATGAATGGGGTGGACACCATTTGTTTTTTCCTCAGACGAACTGAGCTGCAGTTGATGTGCCTTCCCACCAGATCTCAACTCGGTATTATTTGTTTGATGAGTCTCTGTATGTTTCTTAGGAGGCACCTCAAAAGAGCTAATTTCAGCTGGAGGAAGTGGTGGGAAATGATGGAAATCATCAGTGTTGGATTCTCTTGCCAGTGACCCATGAGTAGAATTTTCTGAGTTGGCTGAAAGGAATCATTTTTGACAATGTGTCTCCAACAAGTCATAGACAAGGTACATGGTACACACATGCTGCATTTTCAGTTTGTTAAAGGTGAAATCGATTTGGCTCTCATTCTTCTAGGCCTCCCATTGCTAATTTATGCTGAATTAGATACATAACTGGCTATTCACTCCCTGAATTTGCCCCATGCAAAATGCATAATAAGGATCCTTATGGATACCTCCAAATCTGTTTCTGGAATCCAGCCACTAAGTGAGACTAGCAAGTACTGACAACAGCAGCTGAAACAGCATTTCCTCTTCCTGGAGTTTCAGCATCATTTAAGAACAAATCATTTAAAAATGCTGAAGGATGTATGTATACATGGCATGTTTGCAATGGCATCCGGGTGAGTGCATTCCACTGCAATACCTATGTAAACATATTACAAAACTAAACATATCATGCCACAGCTTTTTATTTTACAAAAGGCATATGCCACCTTTGGTAGCATAATTTCACCTGCTTTCATTCTGCCTCTGCTACCATCTAGCCTCAGAACCTTACTGCTTAAAAATATTTCAGACTTGTGGCAGGCACTTTAAAATTGTATTTTACATGAATAAGACATTAAACTAGGAAATGGGCTAATAAAAACATTCAGTTTGCTTGCTTTATATGACTGCTCTGAGGCCCACAAAACCCCTGTCTTACAGCAGTCCTTTTCTATGAGGGAATGACACTGATAACTTCACAGGTAAATTAATTATCTAAGATCTATGATTAAAAATTCTTCTTTCTGTTCATCACATACCTGAGCAGACAGTTAGTTGTGCACTGCTTGTTACTGAACCATGTTCATTTGTTGCTGTGCATGTGAAAAGTCCTGAATCTTCAGGAAAAGTTTCTGCAATTACAAGGGTACATATCTCTTCTGGAAATAAGCAGAAAAATAAACTGCATCATAAACTATTTAAAGCACCATATAATATTTTTGCATTTATGTTAGAGGACACCAGAAAATGCTCCGTATAGAAAGAAATGCTGGGAGGACTGCAGAAGAGCTTCCAACATACATGGCTTTAATAGAAATCCTTTTATATACAAAACAAGTGAATTCACTAAGCTGTTTTCAAAGTGGCCTGTCTTAAACAGTGATTCTGCAGGCACAAGTCTGTGCAGTTATTTTACACACTCAGTATCCTCATTTTTACGGAGGATAGTACTAATTCATACAAATCTATGTATTGGTTTTCATACACAATACTTGCAAGCCCTTTCTGGCCCTCTAAAACCACCAATAAGAATGTCATACTCTTCCTTCTTTCCTGGAAGTTTTCTGTACTTAATGCAACATTTCAGATCAAACTCCATTTTCAGTAAAACCAGAAAGCACTTTGTTATCACTTTCAGTTAGCTTTCCTGTGTAAACTAGCCAGAAATACAAAGTATGGATGCATAAATACTCCTCTTTTGCAGAGTTTCGTAAGAGAATTTCTGTCTCTGCACAGCAGTGAGAATAGACAAATTCAAAATATGGGACAAATCAACATCCACTAGACACTGTTCAGAATGCTGTGACATAGATGTATTCTCTTCATTCCCCTTTGATATGTCACAGTATATGCTTTGATTATACCAGGACCTCAGTCAGAAAACTTACATGAAGACCAGACTGTTCATATTTCAGGTTGGGTCTCTCAGTAATGTTTTCTAAATCAATCTCATCCATTCATAATGCACATACTTAATTATCTAGGCATTTATTTTTCAGATTCTTCTAAGTCAGTTTATTTTATCTCTACTTGTAATGGTATTTAATATATATATATTATAGCCTTTCTAAATAATCCTAATATTTACACAACACACTCAGATACCTTTAGACCTGGACTACGCTGCGTTGTGAGTTTCCTTAATTAATTAGAAGTTTCTTTTGCTTATGCTCATTTTCTAGTCTCAAACCCAATGCAGAGACGTTTTACAGAATTCAGTTTCATAAGAAAAAAATGGACATTTACATAGAATCCTACATATCACAAAATCAATGGAATGTAGCTAGTAAAAACAGAAGAGTGAGGGAAAATACTTCAGACTCCAATATATCTTGCATGAAAATTATTCTGTAGTAGAGTTTCAATAAGGCAAGCTTTGCATCTTTTAGCTCAAAGAAGGAAAACAGTCTCTAATTTTTTTGGGGGGTCTGTTTTGCTGCCTTTTTTTTGCTTAATTTTTTTTCCTTCCCTAATTTCCACTATGGAATGGCAGACCACTGTCTCCTTTAACAAGAAAGTTGAGGAATTTTCCCAATTATAAATGCAAATGTATCCAAAACCTCCCTGTACTGGAAATGGTCTAAAAATGAATGACTAATATTTGGCACAGATCTATTTTTCAGACAGCAGAACGTGGTTGGGTGGTTTTTTTTGGCAACACAAACCAGTCATTCTGTGTAGCTGCAAGAGGCATCTATGGTAAATACTGTAGCACGTTGGATGTTATCTGACCCAGATGAAGATTAATGACTCATGAAAGGTCTTATCAGGAAAGTAATGGGTAACACAAGCTAGTTTTTGAACTACTGAGATCAGCTTTTTTTAGTCTTGATGTGTCGTAAGCAGTTGAAGCCCTATTGTAAACCACACGTGCCTACTCCTGGACTGAACTGACTCTGGGGATGCAATCTGATACATGCAGCATACTAGTTTCCTGTTCATTTAACAGCAGAATTCTGAAAGCTGGGTATTTCAGGACTGTAAAAAGAAAATCACTCCCACTGTGCTGAAATCTGCTGTTTGAATGAGGGTAAAGGTACTACAAAATATAACAACCAGAATAAGTCCTGTTTTCCGAACAGTAGAGCTCATTAACACGTAACATTTCTTCACTTTTTAAAGTATGTACAAAGATCACACGAGAAGAGCTGATCTTCACTCTTCAGTGACACAAGAGTTCTAATGCCCTGATGGGGTTTGTTTATGGAAGCAGCATATTTGTAAATTATACATGGTAAATTACAGTAATCCTTTTAACAGAAATTGAAAGAAAATTAGTGATGAGACTAATCGGAGTTTAAAATTTAGTCTTCTCAGCCAGATGAGTGAACTACTACACATTTGTAATTAATCATGAGAAAACTGGCTAAACTGCAAACAGAAAAACACCCCTAAGAACTAATCAAAAGGCAGCTTGTGCAAAAAAGCATGTGCAAACAACACATTCCCATTGTCTTTATTAATTTTTCTTCCCCCAAACCAAGAAATCACTGACCTCCAGGAGCTTGCTAAAAGGCTTACTACAATGAAAAACATGGAAATAAAGTACTAAATTGACAAAAGAAACATTCTTTAAAGATTGCCATAACATATTCTGGATGCATAGTGCTCTGAATATTTTTCTAGCTTTACAGCCTGACTTTCGTAATTATTTTTCTTTCTGTTCCTGTGTGGAGTAGAATCGGATGATGTGAAGTAAATAATGTCTGTTCTACTTCCCGGCAATCACCAGCTGACAAATAATTTCATCACAAAAATGCGTTCCCGAAAGCAGCTCTGAAATGCTGTTCTCAGGGCCTTAAAACGTATTTAACACTTGACTAAATGAATACAAAAGCATTCTGTTCACTGAAACATGTAAAATGCTTAGGCATGCAATTACTTGACTATTTTGTCAGTTATCTAGAAAGAAAGTTTACATTTTATGCGGTAATCCTTTCCCTTTATGGTTTATGAGTCCATTAAGAAGAATTATCTTTGGTAAACCAGAAAACTGTTGCATTTTAACAAATTTCATCACTGGTGATGTGCTTACTCCATAGTGTTTCTATGTATTAAATTAAAAGTTGTTGAGTACTTGTTATATTTGCACTTTCATCGCCAAATGTGATCATTAGCTTCCTCCACTGTAATGCACATACAGTCCTGGGAAGTAAGTATGGTCTTTAATTAATCGTTGTTCATTAGGATGCAACGACCAGAACTATTTCTATAGCTGCAGGTTCAAAGCCGTAAGTTTTCTGCTAAGAAATGCAGAAAAGTCTTCTGCAAAGACAGGCATTAGTCAGAATGATGGTTTCCTGGTAAAAATCTAACCAAACACAATCCTGCCATCTTGTAGACAACTTATCTCTTGTTCTTGTCTTGTTCCCCTGGTCATCAGATGTTTAACTACAGCTTAATGGCAAAGCAAGTTACCATCAGGTATCTCTGTATCTTTTATGTACATGAGAATGAGGAAGTATGAAAATAGAGCAGGACTGAATATGCAAAGGAGCATAACGGATGGCATTGCAGACCTGTAGATATCTTAACTTGCAATAACACACCTGTTTCTGATGATCATTATTGTATACAATTTTACCCAGACAGGCAGCTCTGGCTTATTTAATAGGCTTTATGCCACTCAAGAAATAAAGAGACAGGTTTAAAAAAAATACATAGAACTGCCTGTGCTTTAAGATACCTCAAACAGCACTTATAAAACACTTAGAAGAAAACTGAACAACAGCAAATTTGATTCTGGGCAGTTTTAGGACAGAGAAGCCAGATTACAGCAAATGTAATCAATACCCAAGATGGCTGCCAACTAGCTGGTTCAGGTACAGTGAATAGGAATACATGATGATACAGTATGATACAGTATGATACAATAGTGACAGCATGGACTTTAGTCCTTATAGCAGCATTCAGGTTTGAGGAGAAATCAAGCTATTTATCAGCATCAAGGAAAAGTTTATGCTAAAGCTTACACTAAGGCAGTTATGATAATGCAGTTGCCTAAGCAGGTAGTCTGAAGTTAAGTCAGGCATACAGATCGAAGCTGAAATCAATGTATTCAGCAGTGTAACTGTGATGACTAATGTAACCTCATAAGGTTTGAATATTTACAACTGAAGATGAATAGCAGCATTTTCTAAAAAACAAATAGTGCAAAATCAGAGATTTACTTTGAATTTGGAAGCATCAACAAACAAGGAAAGTTGTGGTAGTCAGACTTAAGAAGGGGTCACTGACAGGACAAGAATTCTGTAGCTCAGACGCATAGAGTACAACTGAAAATGTAACTGAGAAGCTATAGCACATAGGTTGATCAGACCACCTTTAATGAAAGATGATTTTAGCTTATTTTCAGTTTTTCTCTCCATTTGGCATCTTGAGCTATAGCTCATTGGAGACAGCTCTCTTCAAGCCTTTCTTTGCTGCTCAGCAGTGAAAGAGAGAGCTAGACTCTAAATCATAATTCTTTTGTTTTCACTAAAAGATGCAAGGATCCAACATGCACGCTGACCTACTGAAGTTTCTGGGTTTTGAATCTCATCAGCTGTCTAAAAGCTGATTTTCTTTGTGTGAGAGGGCAGTAAGGACTTCTGTAACATTTGCCATATATTTTCTGTTACCAATATGCAGAAATATGGGGGGATTTCTAAGGGACTTACACAGCACTTCCGTACACTTACTGGAACATAGCAGCCAGACAGGGAACAAGAAAGCACAATCCAAGAGAAATGATGACTATCTTTTAAGATGTTTCTGGTGAACACACACAGTATTGTGCTTAGGAAAATAAAGCATGTATATGTGGCAATTCCCTGGCAATTTAAGAAAAATTACTTCATATAGTTTTCTTCTTACATGCCATTAGACAATTGTTTTAATGTAATTCAATACAGTTTGTGGCTGTCTCCAGACAGCTGAGTAATGGTCAAAATACCAACAGCTGGCAAATGACTCAATGGGATTTTTCATTCTCAGGCAGCCTATTCTTTGAAGGATTCAGTCAGTATAAAGTCAAAACTTCCAAGGAAGAAGTACAGAGCAGGTAATTTGACAAACTGTGATGTTGGCTTTATGTAATCTGACAAGCTATTAATTTACAAAGCAGTCTAGAGAGATTTGTGATACAAACTGATTTCTGTCTAGACAGAAAAAGGAGTGCAAAACACATTAGGATAGATAGAATGTACCCAAAAAAAGTATCCAAAAAACCCTCACTTTGCTTCTTAATTTCTTACTTGTGTAAGTTCATGGAACATTTTTCTCTTACATAATTAATATTGACCTAACAAAAAGCAACTGATGTTTTTGAGCACTAGGCATTGTTTATTGATGGTTGGACTTCGGCTGACACCAGCAATTAAAGTCAACGCTACTTATTACCATTTATGTAAAATTCCATGGAAGCTGTACACTTGGAAAAACCTTTAGAAATCATGTTCATTTTTCAAAATTCTAAATACTTATCTAGCATAGGCATGCTGGTTTCCCTATCAGTGTTGCACACACATTCACCATCTGCATTGAATAGCAGCTGTGTGTTTGCTTATGGACAACTTCCTCTGCAGATATTGTTTTGCCTGGCTTCTTGGAGTCTGAACTGCATCACAAACCAGTGCTGTACCTACTGTATTTCTGGTACCCACTCAACTTCCTGTTGTAGAAGAATTAAGAGCCTTCATGACATCCTAAAAACCAGTAATTACTACTAATACGCAAAATACTGCTCATCATTTATGTCAAAAAGAAATATTTATATTTTGCCCAAACTTTATTTACATTCCTTTTGCAAGCACAGAGTCAATTCCTACAGAAATAAGCCAGTAAGTGTCCTGTCATTAATTTTCGTGGAGAGTAAGACAATGCACATTATTTAATAGGGTTTAGTAGGAACTGATTCTGCACAAATCCGATAGGGATACTATTTAGCTCAATGAATGCAGAGAGAACAAAATACCAAACTGAAACTCTTTCACAGGTTTTGAGTAGCAGGGAAGTTCTTATATAGTACAATGGAATTACAAGCATGAAAAAAAACCCCAAAACAACAGACTGCTGTGAGGCATTTACTGCTGTTATGTCTATTAAGCTGCAGCAGTACAGATACCAAAATAGTATTTTGAGATGCCTTCCTGCTCTTGTCTTGCCACCTATCTTGAGAGTGGTATAAGATACCTTGACAGTAACTTTAATGTACCTGGGAAAATTCATGAAATACATCTTTCATGTAAGGATGCACTCTCTAGCACTCATTAGAAGGCTTCAGGTATCCTCTCTCAAGGCTCTGCAAGCTAACCAGATATGAGAAGCATGTACCATCAACATGGTGGTACAAGTATGTTAGAAGGCTGGAAATGAGATAATTTTTTTGGACTAAGAATCCCACCTTAGATTTCCTCTTTCATTTAGTAGTTATGAAAGGAAATTGCTAGGTTTGTGAACTATCATAAATATTCTTACTTATTCCACAGTAACATCTGTCAGGCCGTACAAACCTTGCAACTAGCAGTTCTGAAAATTACTTAGTTGCCTATTAAAAAAACCACCTTCTATCAAGAGGCATAATATACGATTTCCTTTGGATTCAATTATTCACAGAATGGAATTTGAACCTTTTGTCTCAAACAAGCACTTCTCCTTTCTACTAGGTAACAGTGCATTCCTGCTCTGAAATATTTTGTTGACATAGCATAATACACACTATGTTGCCTAAAGAGGGTGAAGGGGTAAAGAAAAAGATTACAAAAAGAAGCAAACATTATTCATAATTGTGAGTTTTGACAGAACAGTTTTAAATCAGATATTAAAAACAAAGCCCTCAGATATGCTGGTAAATCTGGACTTTGTAGAAACTTTGTGTAGTTTCAGTCCTTTCAGATCCTTTCTATCATGTTAAAGGAGACAGTGAATGCAGTTTCAGTGATTTTGTAGAAGAGAAGCTCCTAGTAATAGTGACCTAGATATACCAGGTACTGTTGTCATAGCACTGGTAGATTAAATCTAGAAAAGGTGATACTACTTGGTCAAGAAATAAGTTTCTGTGGGAAGGGGGAAAAGGTCAACCCGTTGATCCGATTTTTTTTCTTCTTTTTTAAGATCTCTAGAAAACAGCTGAGAGACTTACTTTGTAATATATATTACAGGAGAATGTTCCAAGAAAGATACAGAATTTAATGTATTTCAACACACATCTATTCTCCCTTATTTCTTTTCATATCAAAAGAATTGAAATGATATTGAAACTCTCCTTTAACTGTTCTGTACTGTAACTTACAAGTCTTAAACCTTACAGTTTGGGTTATGATTGCAAACTACCAATAGCCTACTGTTAGCACTTGGACATGTTTTAATTCCTCATTACAGGTTAATTTGGTTTTCTAGCACTCTTCAATCCTTCACATAGCTCACATTTCAAGCCTCCATTAATCAAATCATTCAGTTACATGTACTGGGCATCAGCTGTTACTAGAGGTGATGATGCTGCACACAAATATTAAGTGCCAGGATAGAGCATGCATGCGTGTGTGCATGTACACACATGTGTGTATGTATATGCATATATGTATGATGGTCATGACGTAAAATAGGTATATGTGTGTAGGTAAGTTTGTGAAGCAATGAGAAAACTGAGTAACTGATAAAGAAATCAGGAATATTTTCCCTCTTCACCTCCTCTCCTCTCCACAAAAGCTAAGAGAAAGCTGCACTTCTCTTAGGATTAACCTTTCACTGCTGTTTTCTAGCCCATATCTTCATAGTCAAACTGCTTTTTGACTAACATCACTTAGCTGCTATGTCTGTTCTCCCTGCAGTCAAAGACTGCCAGTGCAACCCCCCAGATTTCATAACATCCTCCCATTGCTTAGGCCCTTCAGTTCAGAGACACTCTTTGGGAATACCCAGGTCTTAGAAAGCTTTTCAGTTTTGTGGTTTTACTCCATAATTATAACTCTTTCCAAATTCAAGCATATTCAAGCAAAAACAGCCACCCTCTTAATGCAAGGCTCAGACCATATCACAGTCTTCTCTTCTACATGTTGTTTGACTGGGAAGAATTAAAAAACATTCTCATTCTTTTAGCATCCACTTACTATTGAAGAAACCACCATAGCATATAAAGATGTATAACAGGAAAATGAAGCAGGCAGAGAAAAACCTGTAGTTGGAAGAACGCTTCTTGCTTTCTGAAACCTAGGACTTTTACCTTGGGAATAGGATAGAAAAATTCAATATGCCCTTGTTTTTGAGGATCAGCTTTTACTTGAAGACGGTTCATATCTGCCAAGCTAGATTGGCCAAACTAGCATTTAGTGGTTGTTATGAAACTCTTGCAAGTACAATTTGGGTAATGGAATTTTGAGGGATTTGTTCTTTTTCCTCAGTACTATGCAAACTGCTCATTTTCTGAGAGAAAGTTTCCTTCAAAGTTTAAGCTGTGACTCTCTCCTTGAGGGTCTAAGTGGAATTTACTGTTTAACTAATAAAGGAATTGATGTAAAGGACAGTGTAGAGTAAGGAAGGTGTGATAAAGAAACACTGTCTTTATGGGGGTTTCATATTACCAATGTTCAGCAGAAACGCTTTTCTATTTATGGCTTCAGTACAAACTCAAAGAGCCAGTGAATCAAGAGATTATTTTTTCATATGATTCTTACCAGGTTCAGTTGCAGATCGTGGCTCTGTATATCACATCATAAGGAGGGGAAACAAACATGAAAAATATTAGAGATTCCATTAATGAACAGCAGTATACTGAATGAACACATTATACTGAAATACTGTAGACAAGTATAGAATCTGTGCAGACACATTACAAAATAAGGAAGAGCTAAATTGTCTGTTGGCTGCAGTAGTTCAATTATTTCTTCTAGCCATTACAATCACTGAAGTGTGAGGAAGAGAGGACTCTATCCAAAACTCAATCCTGACAGACTATGTCACGATCTTTCCCCACCCTGTATGAAAAATAGCCGCTTCAGATTATTGCCTGTGCTGGTTTTGGCTGACTATGGCTGAGCTGGATGTGCTAGAACTTCAATACAAACTGGAGTCAAAGGCAGCCAAGTGGTATGCCACAACTGATACAGCTAATGTGTTTTACTCAATCCCTTTGGCAGCAGAGCACAGGCCACAGTTTGCTTTCACTTGGAGGGGCATCCAGTACACCTGGAATCAACTGCCCCAGGGGTGGAAACATAGCAGGAACCAGCCAAAACCAGCACACCAGGCTAGGAGCAAGAGAATGAGATCATTGCAATGATAAAGCTCATGGTTTGGTCCAAAAGGACCAGGGGTGGAGATTGTAATGGATATACCTTTAAAATGTTGTAACCCATGATTTGAGTTGCATGCTATAGCAATTACTATAGCAGGAACCACCTGAGCCAATGGAGGACAAGCCTTACAAGAAACAGTGCATGTACAGCAGTGACCAACCTGAGCTGGCTTTGTTGGCAAGTAACTCTATGCAACACACCACCTTTCCTGTCCTGAGCTACCATCATAACAGATGGAGCCCAAAATCATGGAGCAAATGAAGTCAACAGACATTTTGTGGGCATTTGCAGACATTTTACAGGGGTGGTCCACAGACTAGGGGAATGATATCTGTGTATTATGTCAAAGGATGGGAAGAGGGTAGCGGTTACTGAGGATGTATTAAATAGCGTGGGAGCTGTGCATGATGTAAATGTTATGGAATAAGGGATGCAGAATGTGCTGAGTTTAGCTGGGATAGAGTTATTTTTCTTCATAGTAGCTAGTATGGGCTGTTTTGGATTTTCACTGGACCCAGTGTTGATAATTTAGGGATGTTTTGCCTGTCACTGTGCAGTGCTTACACAGAATCAAGGCCTTCTCTGCTTTTTACCTATTAAACTCTCTTTATGATTTTATGATCTCAGCCCACAAGTTTTCACACCTTTATCCTTGTGATTCTCTCTCCCATCCCACTGGGGGTGGGTGAGCGAGTGGCTGCATGGGCTTAGTTGCCAGCTGGGTCTAAACTATGACACTGCCTTACTTTTCTGGAGAATTCTGAAGTCTGGAGAATCTTGAACTTCAATGCCTTGTCGAAACCACTTAACATAAATGGGAGGGAGTCCTCTGACCCTGCATTCCAATACCACGACTTGTCCCTCAGATGCTGTGGAGTTTTGTAGCTCCTGAAATATATCAATCACAATTCAAATGAACCAAGAGCATTTTATATTCTTAAAATTAGTCTTTTCTTCCCTTTGTAATATTTCAAATGTATTTTATTTTCACAATAGGCATTTTCTGTAAGCTGTATTTCATTCTGACTAAATTTAATATACAAGATGGACAGTTTAAAATGACAGAATAGATTATTTTCAAATACATCCTTAACATGACCAAAGATGGAAAAGCTGTAGGATTATTTAATTCTTGAGATCATAATAAGCTGATAGTTACAGTCTGACCTTTCATTTTTCAACCTACTTCCAGAATATGAAATGAAAATTCTGCAACTAACTACAAATTGATTCACTTGGTCCCGAGAGAGTAGCTGTGCTGCTTTCAGGTCAACCTCTAGAATGTGGAGTTGCTTTCCCTGTGAGCCATTTATAACCAACCAAGCAAAATTAGATGACACACATGCTGTTAGGACATATTAGCTTGCATATAGATGGCTTCTGAGACAGTATTATGACTGTAATAAATTCTTACGTATATCTGAAAGATTTCAGTAAGAATCTAAATCTTTTATGAGGAACTACAATGAGAGAGCAGAAACAGTATTTTAAGTAACAGAATCAACAGTAAACAGACACTATTTTTGCCTTTGTTAACTAATTTAGGATTACAAACCAAATTATAATACATCAATTATTTTGTATGGTATTGGCTGTCTCATTCCCATTCCAGGTTATAAGTAATGATTTAGGCTTCAACGTAGCAAAGCATTTGAAGCTAGGTCTAAGCTCAGAGTTATCCCCAGTTAGTCTGTATAGATCTGTAGTTAATCAAATATATAAGAATTTTGTTCCATGGAAACCTAAAAATCTTTGGATTGTTCCCTGAAGTTTGGATAGAAAGAAATTTACATCGGCAAGCTGGACTAAGTATATTTTGTTGTTGTTCATATCCGGTTCTTTTCTTGTGCAATTAAACTTTTGGTTTGGTATGTCCCAACTGGTTTAAGCCAATTAATACTGGATTTCAGGGACAAGAGATGAGAGAATTGGGAAAGAACAGTAGAGTTTTGATTGCTTTGGTAGTTACTGAATGAAGGCAGGATTTTTCCTATTTCTACTCTTTCTAGAAAATTACCTTCCTCCCTATCTTGCAGCAACCACATTCTCTAATCCCTTGCACCTCCACTATTCATTCTCCTATGACATCTGCAGTTATCAGAGCAGAATTCTGACCTTTATGATTTTTGCCATGATAAAGGAATTATGATAGAGCCAAGCTAGATAGTTGTGGAGAACAAGGCTTAACTCTTCTGTCTAGGCAAAACTACTCGCTGTTCCATATTAGCTTTCAGTCAACTATTTTTCTGAAGTTATAAGGAGAAATACCTTCTCTGCTTCATTCTGACTTCAACAAGTTGTGATTAAATAAGAGTTACTGCTATGGAAATGATGTTTTGAGGAACAATGAAAATAATATTTTCAATTAAAGTTGTATTTTAGAGATTTCCTACTGGACTACAGGAGTATGATATAAAAATAATTATGGATAAAACTTACTTTTGTAAAAGTGGGTGCACAATAGATAGGCTTGGATCCATCCAGACGGTGAAGGCCTGAAGTAGGGCTTTGAACCTGCAAAGAAATGCAACAATGCTGTAAAATTGAAAGAATAATGATTTCAATAATAGGGCCTGCACATATCTACACAATAATGCAATTACTCAAATGTACAGTCTTATTACAGTGTTCTTGTTCTAGTTCTTGAGTGACATCACTATTTCACATCTGTTTTATTTCTGAAATCAAAACACAAGCTCTAAAGGCTTCTATACTTTCCATGAGAACTTTGTATCCAACTCTCTTTGCCTTGAAGTATTTTGAGAGTTTGACTATTGTTAACTTCAAGTAAGTCCTTTGCAATGAAGCCTCTTTGCCTCTCTTGTTATTACATCCCTTGACTGCTGTAGTAATAAAAATATCCAGGTACCTAAAAGCTTATTAAGTTTAGCAAAAAGAAGGAAAAAGAATTTACCCTGTACCATCTAACAGAGATTTTTATTTCATTTGCATTTTGATTTATATATGCAAACTCTAAGTCATCCACAGTGGCATTAAAACTTAGTATACACTAATGAACAGTGATTTTCTACATTTAACATCTAGATAGTAAAACCTAATTTTCTCTAAAAGGCCCAGAGAAATTACAGCAGTATTTTATTTAAGAACAAAATTTAAAACATTTGCAAAAACATATTGTAGGTATTCATTTGTACTATATTCTTTCGTATTTGGAGCAAGTCACTATTAAGAGATATATTCTGTAATTTTCATCATCAAATCTGTCAGCTGCTCACATGCTGTGTTAATACACGCTGTGTAAAATCCATATGTATATTTTATGCCCCATTTACTGGATATATAATTAATTAAAGATTGACATTCTTAATACAGTAACATAAGTTTACAGTGCAATAATATAATTCCTCAAACTGACAGAGTTTTTCAGAACTTACATATGTTGAAATAAACTTTAAAATACTTTCACTATTCTAAAAATTGGTGTCTAAAAATACCTGCTGACTAGGCACAGAGATAGGCTGAATTACAGCTGTGGTGACTCCAGACTTTGGTGAAGAAGATCCTATTGTCAAGGAAACAGAAGTGGTTTTCTTTTGGGCTCTGAAAAAAGGAAAACAGTAGCACATTATAATATCTGAAATCAGAATACGATAGTTTGTAACCTGTAAGCTATCTTGTATTTTCTACATCTTTAAATATATCATTATCAGCTGAAAAGATCAACATTGGAGGAAGCTTAAGTAGAACATAATCTCTGGCTAATCTACACTTTCACATACAATAAGAAGTACTGATTTAAGATAGAAACTAAAATACATTTTTGCTTTTTTAATTGCACACCTCTGCATGGTTATTTTGGAGGCACATGGCTGAGTGATTACAAATGAAGATTTGGTTAACTTACTCATGAATATGAAAAGCTGATGTCAGCAAGAGTTGTCAGGGTAGTACCAGACTTCTCTGACAGACCAAGCACATGAATACAATCTACAGTTACAACACTACACGTTTATATCACACAAGAGAAGAGGAAAAGACAAGACTTGCACAAATATACCCCAGATGCTTATTTAGATCTAAAACTACCACAGATTTTCCAGTGCTTCTTACCAAGAAGATTAGAACAGCATTGGTTCTACTTTGCACACTTACTGTGGCATAGCTCCAGATTTTGATTTGAAAATTAAACTTTCACTTTCTGAATCAGTGGAACTGGCGCCTGGAAAAGAAAGTATTTTCAGTAATTGCATATTCTTTTACTGATTTATTTAACTTCTAAATTCCAAAGAAGAAAAACATGCTACTTTTGCATTTCACTTTAAGAGCTGAGAATGCTCTATAACAAACTACTGCAGTTTTTCATATATGATAGAGATTGAAACTATGTACATTAGACAGTTACAGAAATCATAACCAACTCTTTTGCCTTGGCTTTTAGCTGTCCTCCTTCATCTTGAAGGAAATAAGGCCAAAAAAAATCTGGCTACTATTACTCTGGTGGAAATGTATAATTTTATTTACTTCAATGTTACAACATGAAGCTTAAGTAAACATATGGCTTATACACAGATAACAAATCTTCAACCTTAAGTAAGAGCAACTCAATTGCTCAAACATTTTCAGACTAAACTTGCTTCCCATGATCTCCACAGTTCAGACTATTTATATTAACCTATACATAGTATTTATGTACTGCTATTTCTTGCCAGGAAAGGCTTGATATAATGTATGTGTTTGGCAGTACCCTGTACTCACTTAAAGGAAAAAATATGAAAGCATTTATTCCCCTTGTCTTAATTTTCCCAAAGAACAGGTACTTCACACAACATTTATTCTAAACATTTATGCACGACACACTATTCCTCAAAGGATTTGTGTGTACATATGGATAGCTGTATTCTAATACAAATCATAAGGAATTCATAAGCTATACGAATAGTATAGCACAAACTGACTCCAATGAAACAAACCTTGGACTGAGGTACCCACGTACCCTATTTATTTACAAAGTTCAGACTACAAAAATCAAAGCAACAAGTAGCACAGAACAAGTAAAAAGAGAGAAGCAATGTCAAGTCTACAAAGTGGGGCTGCATGAAGGTATTACTCATGAGCAAAGAATAAAGGTCTTGTGTGGCTGGCCCTGCTGCACAGAAGTATGATGCATCAATGTCATCAAGACTATTAGCGTGCAAAGTAATGCTTGTGAGACAGTCTGATTTCCTTAAAGATCATAGGGAAGGAGCCTAACAAAAAGTTTCTTTCAAAGTTACATATTGAAAAACTTCAAGACAGCACTTGCACATTGTAAAACTTTGATGAATCTCAAAAAAAGGAATTGCTTTATTCACTGCATCTCTCTACCTAGCTGTTTCTAGCAGAAGTGTTGCTTCTGTTATTGTAAGTTCACACCGTATTATATATTTGTACTATACCTGAGCATTTTTGAAAGTATGCTTACCTCTGTAAGAAAAGTCTTACTAGAATCTCTAAGAGTCAGAAAAGTCTTGGGGATTTTGTTATTATATCCCAATGTAGGATGACAAAGCTCTGATACTAAAAGAGTAATGAAAGAAACCCTATAAATGTACAATGTACATCTGTCATGATTTAGCTAATATATAGTGAAAAGTTTATTGTTTTGTTAATCAAAACCTATTAAAACATTTTGGTATGGTATTCAGATTTGTTATAGCTATTTGTTATATTAATTTGGTTTATGCTTTCAATTAAGCATTTAGACTAATTTTTATGAGTTACAAAACTGGTAAAAGAATGTTTGAAAATGCATGAACTAAAATAAGTGTTCAATTAATATAATCATGTCTAAAATACAGTCCTCCCCACCCAAAAAAAAAAAAAGTAATAATTTTACTTATGATTAAGTCATTTACTTTCCTCAGAAAAAATAATATTTGAATTATGACTAATTTTGAAATGAAGAAATATCTTGACAACTGCTAGCAGTATATTCTGGACAAAACCAGTATGACTGACTTAACCCAACCTGAAGTCAGTGTACGAAGTATGAAAAATTATATCCTGCCCCTCTAATTCTGCTCTTGTGAGACCTCACTTGGAGTAGTGTGTACAGTTCTGGTGTCCTCAGCATAAAAAGGACATGGAACTGTTGGAACAAGTCCAGAGGAGGGCCACGAGGATGATCAGGGGACTGGAGCACCTACCGTATGAAGACAGGCTGAGAAAGTTGGGACTGTTTAGCCTGGAGAAGAGAAGGCTGCGTGGAGACCTCATAGCAGCCTTCCAGTATCTGAAGGGGGCCTATAGGGATGCTGGGAAAGGACTCTTCATTAGGGACTGTAGCGATAAGACAAGGGGTAATGGGTTCAAACTTAAACAGGGAAAGTTCAGATTGGATATAAGGAAGAAATTCTTTCCTGTTAGGGTGGTGAGGCACTGGAATGGGTCCGCCAGGAGGTTGTGAATGCTCCATCCCTGGCAGTGTTCAAGGCCAGGCTGGACAGAGCCTAGGGTGGCATGGTTTAGTGTGAGGTGTCCCTGCCCATGGCAGGGGGGTTGAAACTAGATAAACTTAAGGTCCTTTCCAACCCTAACTATTCTATGATTCTATACTTACACATGACTAATGACAACTCATATGTAGAGCAGTGACATTTATTTGCACTGGAAGGAAGTTCAGAACTGAGGCAAGGATTACTGCTATCATGAAAATTATTACAGATATATCCAGTCAAACCTTTGTTTTACAGAGGGTATTGCTTAAAAGCTAACCACATGACAAAAGCTCTGCTTGCTTGTCTTTTTCCATTCTTTACATTTCCTGTACCCTAAATAAATGGCAATCTACCCACTGATTCTTGGGACATTCTTTGAAATAACTGAATTTATATGATCAGGTGTTCTAAATGTGTTGCATTAAAAGGAAGCAGAGGAACACCATAAAAATATCACCAAAGCAAACATAATCTTAACATACAGAACCAAAACCAAACTTCATCTGAGTTATCTTTTCCTGTGTGCATGAAGTATCTTACTATGTCACCTCTTACCTTCAATGAATATTTCAGCTGATGTACTATCTGCACCAATGGAATTTGAAGCCACACAAGTATAGCGTCCAGTATCGTCTTCAAAGGCTTCTGCTATAATTAGTGAATGAAATCCTCCACTTCCAGAACGGATTTGAATGTCAGGGGAATTCTGGAGTTCTTTTCCTTCACAGAACCATCTGCAGCCCACACACATTTAAAAAGACAAAGAAAAAAGAACATAAAGGATTGGTTCAGGCTCATTGCACACAAGAAGACATTACACTCTGCTGCAAAAATCTAAATTGCTACTGAAATCAGCATATGGTGCTTTGAAGTGTTTAATGACATTTGCAAAGAAATAACCTGCTGGAATAAACTTTGTTCAAAAGGTAGTGAGATATTTCTGAATGCTAAGGGAATCATACACACCTACAATTTAAAACTCTTCACTGTTCTGTTTTGGGAGAATTAATGCTTTCTGTGTGTCTTATGTACTGGCTTGCTTTGACCGCAGTCTAATTAATTTCATTTTAACTCACTACTCTGTTCTTCCTAATACTCACTGATTCTCCACACAGGATGTTTGATTTTTGTCTGTCATGCCCAGTCAAACTAATATAATCCCATGGTACAGCTTCCATATTGCTAAACTTGAAATAGATTTACTTTTGCCTTGGATCAGGAACATAAACTGGTTTTCTATCTCTGGATTTTTATGTATTTATATAATGCATATTCCACGACCAAAAAGATACGCCCCAATGCCAAATATGCCCCAATACCAAAAAGATGTCGCAACAAAAGCAGTGAGTTTACATACAGGCAAAACAGACACTCACCTGGGGTGACTTATGACTAGGCAAAAGTACAACCTATTTTGTTTACATGGGGTCAGTCAAGCGTTTTTCAGGGCAGGCTGCCTGAAGAGCTAGTCCATGTTTTCAGCACGCATTGCTGCCACGAAGGTACCGGCTCCCACCCTTTTTCTGTTTGATTCCCTCATACGAGCTAGTCCTATTCTCATAGGCTACTCCCTGAGTTGTCCATACCTTTAGCAGCTCAGCAAGGAGAAGTGGATAATTCTTTACTTACAGGGGCTGCTATGCAGTTTTGCAAAGTGTGATAGAACAGTAAGTCATTAAAGGAAAATCATAGGGACAGCCTTCCTTCTGTTCTCAAATTCACTACATCCTGAAAACTAATTTACTAGGTCCTTCTGAGCTGTTATTCCTGCTCCAGTCCTACAAACTCACTCTGATCTTCACCACTTTTCCTTCTTTTCCTCTTATCGCATAATATAATCTGCACTTTTGCATGTTCTCTCTCTGCCTTCCTTTCCCTCTCCTTCCTCTGCCACCCCCAAATTCAAATCTTGCTGTGGTGAGGACAAAGACAAAAGGAAAAATTCTTGACAGCAAGCTTCAAAAGTGATCTTTCATTCTCCCCTCACCCATATATTTTTAGTTTTCTACTGTGGTAAGGATAAAAAAAAAATAAAAAAAAAAGTACTTCCACAGAAATTTAGGGAGAGTCAATTAAAATTAAAAGCTGGTGGTATTTTTAAAAATAATTTGGAAAAACATAAAACATGCCAGCAAAAAAAAAAAATTTAAAATTACATTTTTCCTTCCATTTGTAAAGGTTTATGAGGTAATTTTTGCAGTTACAATCCAGTAATACTTCAGAATCAGTCTTTCTTTTTCCTCTCTATGAAATTACTTTCCCCCTGACCTCCTTCAAACAAAATAACCCCAAGGAGTTACACAACCCCCCTCTACCTATTTAGGAAAACCACGCAACACTACAGGATGACAGATATTACATAGTACGGTGAGGAGTCTTTAGAAATAAACTGCCTCATTTTTGTTGTTCTTTTTTTATTAGTAAACTATATGTAATTAACAGAAGTAAAACATATGTTACAAAATGTTCTTCTAAAAATATTAGACTGTAAAACTTGAAATTACACACTTGTTTTAGAATGCAGGGTTAAGAAACCTAGCAGATTTACACATAAGACAATTCCCCTTTTTAACAGCCACAACTGTGGGCAAACTCTCTGTGTTTATGAACAATAGATCTTTTATTCCTGAAGGTGAAAAAATGTTGATAGCGGCATTAAAACCATAGGTAATTGTCTTCTGTAATTAAAAGACTAACAAATTCTTTCTCTGTCTTCTGTTCTGCCCAGATAGTACACACAGAAAGCATCATTTTTGGAAGGAGCTAACAAACTTCCATTTGTTTACTTGGCAGACCTTTTTGACCTACTTTTACAATTATTGGTCTTGGAGACAAATCTATTCTGTCAACTAGACTGCCAAAATTAATGTTTCTCTTCCCCTTCTTCCCCTCCTTTCCTCTCTTGTCACAAGTCCTCCTTTCTCCCAGCATAAGGACCTCTGCTACTACTTCTGCTTATTAGACCTTCAGAGTCCTAACCTCTGTGCAGCCTTTCAAAAGTTTTTAAATGATATGCACAAGAGAGAGGTTAATTCAATTTCTAGACAATCACAGACAAAAGCCTGTAATATGAGGCTCTACTTAACCATTAGTTCTATTTTTCTTTCTTTTCCAGAAACATCCTGCAAAGGAAAACCACTCCTTCAAGCCTAATTGTTTTCTCAGATAGACCCCATATGAGTTTTCATGCAAATTGTATGGCTTTCAACTGTCTCCCAACTTCCATGCTCACAAAACATTTAAGAAACTGTGATAAGCATATGAATCCAAAATAAAAGTTCTTTTTATGGTCAGATGTTGTTTAATAAGCAAACTGTTTTATTACAAGAACAAGTTCTACACTGTCCCTTGATTCATGCATAGATACAGTCAGCCTTAAGTAGTGGATCTATTCCACAACCCTGGTTGGGACTGATACTCATTGCATCACACCAGTGACACACAACTGAAAACAAGTCCTGACCTGCTACATCAGACACTGTCTGCCACAGGGAAAAACACATAAATAAGCAATTCAATACAAAATTACCTCAGCCATCATTAAGGTGATGTCTGATGAATGGGAAACAGGCCTGGTGTGGGACTGCACTGTTTATTGTGGAAAGAAGAATTCACCTTCACAACGGGCAAGAGCAGAATTATTTGAAAGGAAGAACACTGGAATACACTTACAGTCTTTTTTCTAGTTGTGGCTTTTCTTTTATCTTTTCTGTTTACGTGTTGATAAATGGAGAAGATTAATTAACATGACTTTCATTTGGAGATTACATCAAAATTAAGTTAATGAGAAAATATTCAACTGAAATACTTGTCCTGCAATAACTTCCTAACAGCCAGTCCAGTTCAAGGGAGTTTGTGAATTAAAAAAAAAGTCAGCAGATAAAAATAAATGAAGCATTTTTTTTCCCAAACACAGTTTGAATTTTAGTTATCCATCTTTTGTGTACAGTATGGGCTATTACAGAGCACAAAATGGCTACCTACAGGCCTCCTCAGCCTTACTGTCATTATACTTGGAATAGGCATGGTAAGAGGATTTTCAGCTCCTAAGGACTTAAAAATATTCAAAGACAAATCTTTGAAGCATTCTCTCTTTCTAAAGAGGATCACCAAAGCAAGCAACAAATCACTATCAAAGGGAGACTGAACCAAAGAAACCAGGAGAACTTATAACATGGAAAACCAGCCACAAAGCAAAGTCTCACTTGATTTTGCAAGCAAGAAAATACCAGCTTTATCCTAACTAGGGCAGCATTAACTCATGTCCAGGCTACTTCAGCCTACTGATCCTCTTGGGCATAAGAGGATTATTATCTGTAGCTGTAAGAAAGCAGTAACACTTCTGGAGAGCCAAAATACCCTAACCTGAATCAAAACCAAAAGATAGTGGAAGTAACAGAGGAATAAAGGTGCTGCAGGTGCTTTGCAAGAAAAAGAATTCCCTGTATAGAGAATATGGGTTTTAAACCACATCTATTTCACAGGTTCTGGATTCCAAGTTACAAACATTACCTACTCATCTCACTATCCCTTCGTTGTAGGTTCTCAATATTGTATAAAGTGTGCAGATAGAAACAAAACAGGCAGAGACACCAACAAGAGGTTTAGCATATGTGTGTACGATCAGTCCCCAGAATAATGCTCAAGCTCGCATCCTAGGTATATTCCTGCAGGCCATGCTAGCATTCATGCAAATTCGTAGAGTGTAGAGAACTGTCCTCTTGAAAGACAAGAGACATTACTGTAAGATGTCAGGGAAAGGCTGGCAAAAAAAAAAAAAAATCACATAAAAGTAATATGCATTTCATGTAACTGGAATTCATTTTATTAGTCATTAAAGTGTCTCGCCAAATTTTAAACACTGAATTTCTCTGTTTTTTTCCTATGTTCTTCATACTCTTTCCTCCATTTTTCTTCCTGCCTGCAATTCCACTGTACCACTTTTTGCCTTGCCTTTTCTTCACTTATACTTAGTTTACACCTACATTATATCTGTTCTATGTTAAAACAATAGCAATTAAGCATTTAATGCAGACACTGAAATACAATCACTAGACTGGAAAGTCAATACTCCAAGGAAGGAAACCAGAGGTATTTTGGTAGCAGGGGAACTACAATTGAGATACTCACTTTTCACACTTACTTGGCTATTCCACTGGCTACATTATTGCAGGACAACAAAACTAGAACAGCCAACAAAAAGGGACAGTCACATGCCAGGTAAGCAGCACTTCATGCATGCTGACATCAAGCAGCAATTCACACAATGCAGCTATCTTTTTCAGTCATTTTCATGCCCTCACAATCCTCCATGCTTGGAAATACATATGAGCATGTGTGTCTGGGATTTTAATGACTGTGAACAAAATATAAACAGAGTTGAACAGTACACTGACTGAGTAAGCACCAGGGCCTTAAGAAAAACAGCTCAAGGTTCTCTCTAATGCATAATCCTGCTGGAATTTGCATTTTTTGAGAGTCACTGAGGAATAGAGAGGTTTTCCTTTCTGCACACTCTTTAAAGTTAATTTAAAATGGCAGCTGTAGTGAAACTTAAAGATATAGACTTAGGGAAGAATTGTAATAGGGAACTCTGACCACTACAAAAAAGTGCAGAGAGATAAGCTGTAAATTAAAAAGTAATTTTATCCTTAGTGGTGTTAAGTATTTCCAGAAGAAAAGTTAAAATGAAATACTCTGACGTTCCTGAACTGTCAGAGTCAGCATTTCCACCACAATACTGTGTAACTTCCATTTTTGTTTTTCTCCATTGAAGTTTAGCAGTCCAACACTCCCAGACTGTAGAACATAAAGAATTTAACTTGATTGTTAATAGAAATCAACTTTGTCGTGTAAGATTTAGATACACTGAAGTAATCAGATTATTCAGATGCTTGTTCTTTGCACATTACTCAATTTTTGCACAATATATAATTTGTTTGTATATGCAATTCATAAAAGTCATCAACAACATACACACATACTTAAAATATTTGTATTTTGTAATCTTTAAAGAAAGTTAAGGTCTTAATGTAGATGCTGCTGCTTTGCCTGAACCTTGAGATAAGCAATTAAGAAAAGGCTCTATATACTGACAACCACAGAAGACAATCTTTTAATTATAAAAATTTTATATTATAAACAGTATACATTATATACTTATTCAGAATTTAAGTGATTCTTCAGGTATTGCACAGTGTTCTCTAAGCTCTTACACATTTTAATGAGGACTTCGCATCCAACTGAGTAAATTGTACAATTAGGTACCTGGGGACCAAAACTGCGCTCTCAAAGTATAACAGAAAATGGCAAGAGAACATCAAATGGCTGTATTTTCAAGACGCTTGCCAACATTTCAACCTGTCTTTCCTACAAGTTAATTCTGCTCCCTCTGAAGTCAAGCTTTGCATTGTGCCCTGTACAAGGATGCAAAAAGGAAGGTGTGCAGAAGGTAGTAGATGTGACCAGCTGAGTTACGGGCTATAGAGCTTCCAGGAACAGTGAACAATGGATTCTTGTCACTGACTGCAGGCTTCAGCAACTCCAAAGCTCATGTTTTTAGCTTATTCCTGTCATTAGGAAAATTCCTTCTCTACACTCCTGTGTAGGTTTTCCAAGTCTCTTTCTGTTCATTTTACCTGTGGGATAAGGATTCTGCTCCACTTCAGCATTTCTTCTGGGGAAGTAAATGGAAAGTTAGAGATTTCAACAGCTCCAGATAAGACACTCAAGAGTTACAGCCCATAGCTCATATCATTCTCCTTGGATACTGCGCTGCTCCACAGCCTTACATAGCTGGGCATAGCGAATTATGGAAGAAACACTGTATTGCCAGACTTGATGCAAAAAACTAATTGCTTGTCTTAAAATCACAGGATTAGCTTTAAAGTTCGTAATTCTTTGGTTTGTTTGTTTTTGTTTTTTTTTTTTTTTTTTTTTTTTTTTTTTTTTTTTTTTTTTTTTTTTTTTATTTTTTTTTTTTTTTTTTTTTTTTTTTTTTTTTTTTTCTTT